>CAJHQP010006857.1:0-35717 GCA_905132765.1 Moricandia arvensis | reverse complement strand
ATTAAAATGAAAGGATTCTTTTCGAGTGGGTAATAACATATAAAAATAAAAAGTGACTAGTTAATTTTCTACCCTATGCACAGAAATAAACCTTTCAAAAATTATATATTAATATATATATATATACATATATTTTCATCAGTCTAAAACTATAAATATTTTTTTCATCTAACTTAATAATATTTACTTTAATTTTTGGTTTAGTTAAGTAAACAATTTCATTTATTTTGTATTTAATGCTATGATTCCGAGTAAATTTTTTTGTTTAAATTTGGGCAAATCTCTCAATAGCCCTTTTTGAAGTTTTTGTCACAAAAATAACACTTGAAAAAAAAAATGACCAAAATAGACTTTTTTATTTTAAAAATTTTAATATTTTTAATTTTTTTTAATTTTTAAACCTCAACTCCAAAACCATCACCCCATAACTCTAAACTCTAAATTTAGATTAGTTAACCCAAATGTATAAATATATATTTACATCCTTTAATAAAGTCTATTTTGATCATTTTTCTCTTTGGATGCTATTTTTGGAACAAAAATTTTTTTAGGTCTATTTTGGTCTTTATCTCTTTAAATTTTATTACATCAATAAAATTTATCTATTTTATATCTCAGTAAATTAATAACAATCAAACAATATTCATTATATGACATTTAAATCCAAGCAAATTCAATAGATTAATTTTTTTGATTAATCATCTATATACTTTTGAATCCAAGAACAACTTAAATCTTTTAACTTTCTATGAAATTTTAATCAAAATTGTCATAGTTTATTTGTTATATTACTTTAATAACGAATTTTGATGAAATATAAGTAATTATACAAAATTACTTCTTTTATTATAAGTTCAATTAATAAAACTTTTATATTAGCATTACATTATTTTAAAAACTATTAATAATTATAAATAAAGTTTATATTTATGGTATGTAGCCATATTCTATAACTATCTCATTTTAGAAATCTTACCAAATAAAATTTCATTAAAAATGTACATATCATAATAAGAGGAAAACTATGTGTCATCATTGTAAGTAAGTTATGTCATCATTTTTTTTTAACATGAATGTTGTGATGACAGATCATCACAACTTAAAAAAAATCACTTCACAAATACTAATGCCTTAAGGATAGTGAGGAACATATTATTACTACCATAAGAGCATATTGCAATTCTGTTTTAAATAAAAGCAATTTTAAAGTTTCTAATTCGTACGTGTATACATGCATGCACATGTATATTTTATAATTGATAGCATCCTTACTACAGAATATGAAAGTGGTGGATATTACTACCAAATGTGATGTGATCATGCAAAGCACCAAAGAATGGAAGCATGAACCTAAACCTGAGGAGCTTGAGGATGCAACATTTAAGAGTGCATTTGATGTGATCAAGGACCGGATCACTAAGGAGAACAAGGAGAGTCTAGATGAACCACAAGAAGCCACATTGCACCAACAACTTGGTGATGATGCTCTAGCCATTCCTGAAGGTCCCATGACTCGTTCCAGAGTCAAGAAGCTTAAATAAAAGCAATTTTAAAGTTTCTAATTCGTACGTGTATACATGCATGCACATGTATATTTTATAATTGATAGCATCCTTACTACAGAATATGAAAGTGGTGGATATTACTACCAAATGTGATGTGATCATGGAAAGCACCAAAGAATGGAAGCATGAACCTGAACCTGAAGAGCTTGAGGATGCAACATTTAAGAGTGCATTTGATGTGATCATGGACCGGATCACTAAGGAGAACAAGGAGAGTCTAGATGAGCCACAAGAAGCCACATTGCACCAACAACTTGGTGATGATGCTCTAGCCATTCCTGAAGGTCCCATGACTCGTTCCAGAGTCAAGAAGCTTAAGGAGAATGTTGTTGGATTACTCACTTCACATCCACAACAACAAAGGTCTTGGACAAGGTCTGATCCGAGATGTCTTGATCACCATTCAAGCCATCTCTACATCAAGCTGAGTTAGTGTCTAGGCAAGACATGGGGTGTGTGCTCTTTTCCTTGCTTTTGGTTTTGTCCCACGAGGTTTTCCAGGAGGAAGGTTTTTAACGAGGCCACAACTTGTCTACACATCACCTAAGTCCTATCTCGGTCCAAGACTAATAGAAGTTACATTTTATTTCATTTAACTTATTAAATAGCTATAGTTTACTTTCTTTCCTTTTTTGGTTCATGTCGAAACCCTAGAGGATTTGTCTCTGGTTTCTTATTTAAAGGGTTCTCTACACCCTCTTGTAATCATCCAGCTTTTTAATATCAAGTTATCTTTTCTCCTTGACGGCTCTCTCTCTAGAAAGGTGTCGAGTTCTGGTGTGTAGTATCCAGAGTCTAAGGGTGTCTAATTTGGTGTGTCATATCCAAGTTATTCATCTAGGAGTATCAAGAGATCATCCATCCCTCTTGTGTCACCATTCAATCCACACGCCTTGAAGGACTTGAGTCTCTGATTCGTTCTTGCAAGGATCTATCCATTCCCATCAACCAAAGAGCATCCTAGGGACGCATCAAGTGGTATCAGAGCAACTTTGGTTGGGAAGTACTCGCTATCCTCTTTGTTTTTCTTGTTTCTTTTGTTGTTTCAATCCGTGTTTCATCTTTATCTTTTGAATAAGCAGTAGAACTCATCTAAACTAGGGCTGCTCGTGACTGCATAAGAGTTTAGACAAGAATTATAGGACTTTCCTTATTTGGTTTCATGCGAAAACCCTAGAGAGATAAAACCCTAGCCGCATGTACCTTGTTGTCGATCACTTTGTGCATTAGTTTAGCTTGTCTATCACCTTGAACACGAGCATATTGAGGCTATTAGGGTGCTAGAAAACCTTAGGAGTGATTAGGAAAAAGCTTAGAAGTGTTTCCTTTTTGCTTGAATCTTTTCCTTTTTCTAGCCGATTTCCTTTTCACTTTTGTCTTGCATTGTAAGCTTGTTTCTTTTCCTTTTTGCTTGTTTTCTTTTTCCTTTTTGCTTGTCTTGTTCCCTAGAAACCTTTTACTGGTTATTTTGGTTACCTTTGCGTGCAGGAAGCATGGAAGCCGAGTCTGAAGAAGAAGCTTCACTCGCCAGGAAGGACAAGTATCTCATGGAGGCTATGTCGGCTCAACTTAACCAAAACATGGTAGCAACCATGACCGAGATGATGAGGACCAACCTCAATGACATCAGGAGAGAGCTTAGAGAAGACATCAGGAGAGCTACTAGTCAAGCACCAAACCGAGAGACTAGGAGAGAAAGAGAGAGGAGAGAGGAGAGACCTCATGCAACTCGCCAAGAGCATGATGGTTATGAGGAGACTGACAATGAGTATGAGCACCTCAGTTCATCCTCAAGAAGACATAGGCGTGTCCAAAAGAGAAGGATGAACCAGGGAGATGAGCTTGCTGGTTTGAAGATCAAGATACCCCCATTCCATGGCAAAGCTGATCCGGATGCCTACCTTGAGTGGGAGAAGAAGATTGAAAGTCTTGATGGAAAGGAACCAATCTGTTACAGCAAGGAGAAGACAGTCTCTAAGCCATCTAAAGAAGATAAACAATTCTGTTTATTCAGTGAAAAGGTTAAGGAGGCATTGTTACAAGTAATGATGGGTGTGGAGAAGCAAATCAAACGGACCAACACAGCACGTCCATCCATTGAAACACAGCATCAAGAACCAGCACCAGTTGCGCCTATCCAAGAAGATCAAGACAAAGTAACCTCCCATATCTTTCATAAAGAAGAGCAGCCTGTTCAGAACGTCATGGTCCCTTTAACACAACACATGGTAGCAGAGAAGACACCCAGGGAACCTCAGAGAGCTCGTAGAATGAATCAACTAATTGTCTTTGATCCATGTGATTTCCAAAGGGCCTTCTTAGGTACTTTTCTGTTCACTCCTTTTGTTTGGTACAAGAAAGGAGAAGTGGAACTATCAAGACACGACTTGGACATGAGACATGTTGTATTTGAGCCTGGAGGAGAGGTCTGGAATCAGAAGAACAAGATCAAACAGATTAAGAAGAGTTCAGCTGCACCAACATTTGATTTTGTAGATTTCTCATCCTTTGAAGATAAGGGGTTGCACGTCTCAGCTCAGCAAGAGTTTCACTATGAAACCAACTGGAGAATGAAGCCAAATCAGTCACGGATCCAACAAACCAGACAACGCAGAAAATGGCCTTCTGATCATCAAGATATTGCTAGTTTTGCAAAACATGCCGGTTTGGATCTTTCCCAAGAGGAACTTATGTCTGATTGTGCTGGAAGGTTACAGACCTACTCGTGGAGACCTGGAGAATATTTCCACAAGATTATCACCCTTGGAGAGTGCTCTGTTCGTGCTAGAACAAGTTGGGGTCATAAGGAGTTTGAAGTTGATCAAAAGGACTTGCATCTTGACCATATCAAGATATGGAAGCCACCAGATATGCAGCAACTTCAGTACCAATGCAAAGATTATCAAAATGTAATTGGAGATGAAGAATTCACTAGAGTCAATGGTGAAGTGATTACTGGAGCAGGAGAAGAACTCATGTTTTCTTCTCAAATCAAAGAGAAACCACCAGATGAACTTAGTCTACAACAATCTCCAAAGAAACCAACCCGGGGTAACTATCTAAACTCAAAGAAAAACATGAAGCCTGATTTGCTTGCTGTGGGTACAGGTCAAACTGTTTTGAGATCTACCATTTTCGAAAAGAGAAGCTATGATAATGATCAGAGTATCAAGAATGGGTTGTTGGCTAAGTTGATGATGCAACCATCAAACCTTGGAAACTGTCTAGCCGCCAGCCTTGACATAGGGACAGTCCGAGGGTCATATCTCAACAACCACAAGGAGTTAACCATCAAACTCGACTGCCATGGAAACTTAACTCATCAGGGTCTCACGTCGATTTGGAATCAAGTCCAAACCTTCTCAGATGAAAGAGTTATGGGTTCTACAAATCGGGTGATCCTGTATTGGCTATCTTTGAACTTTTCTGAGTTTAAAACATCTCAATCCTATATATGGCGACCAGGTGAGCATGCTAAGGTAAGTGATCATGTTTTCAAGAGTTCTTTTATCAATTACACAGATATGATGCACTTGTTTTTGTCAAAAGAGCCATGTGCAGATTATGATGAAGCTTGGAAGCATACAAGAAGAAAGAACAAGCATGTGGAAGACAAGCGGTTCAAGCCACCTGATTTGGATCAGGATAAGCACCAGGACGTCACTAGCTTCATCCTCATCAAAGAAGCACCACCAGAAGCAGCACACAAGCCAAAACCGAGCAAAAACCAATTTGGGATAAGATTATTACTCTTTGATAAACTTTCATGTGCTAACTTGCTTTGTTTCAACATGTCAGGTTTAAGTAATGAATCAGGAACTAAATGGATTAGTGCCTTCTACATATCCAAACCAGTCAGCAACAATGCCTATCAAAGAGGCTTGCAAGGTAAGTGTAATCTGATTTTAAACTTCAATGTTACTGACTTGGTCCCCTCTATTGTAGGTAAAACAGATTTGAGGACAAATCTTTTTGAAGAGGGAGGGGATGATGTGATCATGGAAAGCACCAAAGAATGGAAGCATGAACCTGAACCTGAAGAGCTTGAGGATGCAACATTTAAGAGTGCATTTGATGTGATCAAGGACCGGATCACTAAGGAGAACAAGGAGAGTCTAGATGAACCACAAGAAGCCACATTGCACCAACAACTTGGTGATGATGCTCTAGCCATTCCTGAAGGTCCCATGACTCGTTCCAGAGTCAAGAAGCTTAAAGAGAATGTTGTTGGATTACTCACTTCACATCCACAACAACAAAGTCTTGGACAAGGTCTGATCCGAGATGTCTTGATCACCATTCAAGCCATCTCTACATCAAGCTGAGTTAGTGTCTAGGCAAGACATGGGGTGTGTGCTCTTTTCCTTGCTTTTGGTTTTGTCCCACGAGGTTTTCCAGGAGGAAGGTTTTTAACGAGGCCACAACTTGTCTACACATCACCTAAGTGCTATCTCGGTCCAAGACTATAGAAGTTTACATTTTATTTCATTCCATTAAAAGCTTATGTTAAACTCTAGTTTCCTTTTTTGATTCATTGTCGAAACCCTAGAGGATTTGTCTCTGGTTTCTTATTTAAAGGGTTCTCTACACCCTCTTGTAATCATCCAGTCTTTTAATAACAAGTTACATTCATCTTGACGGCTCTCTCTCTCTAAAGAAGTGTGCCGAGTTCTGGTGTGTAGTATCCAGAGTCTAAGGGTGTCTAATTTGGTGTGTCATATCCAAGTTATTCATCTAGGAGTATCAAGAGATCATCCATCCCTCTTGTGTCACCATTCAATCCACACGCCTTGAAGGACTTGAGTCTCTGATTCGTTCTTGCAAGGATCTATCCATTCCCATCAACCAAAGAGCATCCTAGGGACGCATCAAAATGGGTAGATGGTAATTGCTTGATCATAGGCTTATGCTTCACTAACTAGTAGTGTTATGTTTTTTTTCAACAACAAACAAAACTTTCATTGTAGATAGTGTTTAAAGTAGAACATATATAGGAAGACAAAGCAGACTTAGCAAATGGAGTCCGCCAAACAGTTTTTTTCCCTTAGAGCAGGATTAACCGGGGTCTCTTAAGGTGGAGTTCTTAGCTTTTCTAAGAAACGTATCTTAGCTTTTAACTAAGAAAAGCTAAGAACCGTCTCTTAAATAAGAACCATAAGAGCCGTCTCTTAACGGGAAAAATGCAAAAAAAAAAAAAAAAAAATTAAAAAGACAAATTTTTCGTTAAGAACCCCACCTTAAGAGACCCGGGTTAATCATGGCCTTAGAGATAAAAAGATCTACATCCTTAAGACCCCGTAAACCTCCATGATCGGATCTTCGAGTTGAGCGCTCGTATGAACCCTTGACTTGAAGCATACTTGAGTGTAACTGAAAGTAATGGAAATATAGTGGAAAGCTCTCTGTCTAAATATAGTTTACCTTGACATATTAATACTCAATCCGAAGCTTTTAAACACTCTTTTACTTACATCTCGAACCAGAGCCGGCCTTTGGGCCAAGCCAAAGAAGAAGTCGCTTCCAGCCTTTTTATTATAAAAATATTTTCAACCACAATTTTTTTTTTACTTTTTTTTAGTTTAGTGATAAAATCTAAAAGTTATAGTTTTTCTTCGTATAGTCAGAGTTCGAAATCCTACAAAAATAGCTATTTTTTAATTTGTTTCTAGCAATAGATTTTTTAGGGCCGATTCTGTCTCGAATGATAAAAGAAAAAACCCAGACAATCAAATGTAATTAGTTTAATAATGGTATAATACGACAGAAACTGAGGAAAAAAACTGCTAGTTTTCCAGGAAGTTGTAGTCCAAGTGGTCTGCATTGGATACGAAATGGGTTTCACCTTTTTTCCCTCAATACGAGGTTAAAAGCGATTTTTTTCAAGAAAAAAGAAGCGATTTAACGTAAGCTGTTCAGAGATTCTTTCAAGAATCTGCTAAAGTAAGTATAAAAAATTATAAATAACTAGGTCGGTTATTATATCATATGGACCAAAGACGCGGTTTTAAACGTAACTGTGGCAAGAGCCATCTCACTAAGTGACGTCCATCATCATTCTCGTGACCTTTTTTTTTGGTTTTTAATTTTCTTTCCCTGCAGTGTTGAATTACCAACAAAGCAGAAGACGAGAGCCAAAAAAAAAACAAGAACAACGGCCCCTAGGACGCCGCGTGGAGTCAAAGGAACGTGATTATTGAGTGTAGAAGTCGCGTAAAAGCTCCAGGCGGCGCTCATGCAAACCAGGCCTCTTTGTTACAGTTCTATCACCAACGGTTGAACCAAAAAAAAATCACCAACGTAAGTTATAAACAATAAATAAATAATCAATAAACCCCTCACCTTAATCTAACTTTTGCACTTTACGCCTCACCATTTTAATCACATACTTTAGCCCCCTTTAATATTTATGTATCACATCAATCCGTGAGTGTTTTCTTTCTTTCTTTATAAAGATCAAATAAAGAACGAACGGTTTAAGCTGAATCACATCCGTAGTCAATAGCCATTTTCATATAGAAAATTATACGAGGATATAAAATATCATGTTACAATACAGCTTGGGGATAGAGCTTTTCAATAAGACTATAGATTATAATTTTATATTTATTATTGAAATAAAAGAAGGTGGGTGGGTAGGTGTTGGTTGATTAATTAAGAAACTATAAGAGAGGTCCAAAGCAAAACTAAACTTGCAAGTAATATAAAAACTTAATATAGTTACAACCAATCCAACATATTACATTTCATTATCTAGAGCAGATTACATTTCATAATCCAGCTTAATTTATTTTTCATAAAAAAAAAAACTTGCATATGTGCATAATCTTCCGTCTCATTATTTTATTTTTGTTGAGTTTTAGTCAAACTTTAGTATATCAAGTTTATCATCTATATTTTGTCACCAGGTCAACTCTCTTACTATGCCAATAATAATACCTGACCTGATTATATAATTCGCTGGGTGAAGAAGATTACGACAATTTTTAAGATAAAGTAAACAAATAGAAATGAGCATATATTAAGAAAAGTAAGTAACGTCCACTTCAAAACTAACGTTACGTTTTGGTCGAAAGAAAAAAAAACTAACGTTCGTTAATTTTATACAAACGAACGATAATAGATCACATATGCATCCAAAAGAGGTTGTTTGTGACAGAGATGGGAGGTCTGAAATTCCAAAAATGGTTATAGTTTCCTTTCATTTATTAAGGAAAATGATCGGGGATATATTACACATACAGATACAGTGTTACAAAACTAGTTCCTGGATGGTCCCCCACGTTAACATGTCATGGAAATAAAACATTGACTTATCCACTTCATATTAAAATAAAACATTTTGGGATAAGAAGAATAGAATTAAAGCAAAGTTGGATAAACATAAGATGATGAATTAAACTTGAATGGGATCAAACTGGAACATATAATTGCTGAAGAGAATACACCTTCTATAGAATTGACGTTTAATCTTTCTATACCGTGAGTAATTTTTTTTTTTTTTTGATAATCCAGTATCCGACCACTAAGCGTGATCGACTAACCCATCAGGCCTAAGCCTACGCCATTACAGGAATTTTTAAGTCTTCATTTAAGGGCACTTGGTTACGCTAATGGTCTGAAGCGCTGGGGGGCCGCATGTGAATACCCCAGTGGCCCGAATAAATGTTTGCAACCAATGGGGATCGAAGCCAGAGTATTGGGGCCAAAGACTCCCTCAGCTGAACATCTCTCCGCCACCAGCCCACTTAAGCGGGTTACCGTGAGTAATTTTTACGATCAAATATATAAATAGACGTGAGTGCGTGCAGGGCCGGACTAACTTTCTTTTAAACGTGTAATACCCACTCTAAAATACAAATCTATGTTTTTATTTTTTTTGTATAAATTTTTATAGTGACTAAAATTATTGTATAAAATCAAAATGATTTGAACAGTCGATTCTTTTGCCTATGCTCCGAACCGAGCAATCTTTTGCCTATGCCCCGAACCGAGCTTGTGCGTTATAGAGTTATGAAATGATTAAACGATGTTTTAAGCAAAATGAAATGCAGAAATGTTGGAAACAAAAGAAAAACAGTAAAGGTAGGTCCAACAAATAAACAGCTAACTTTAGCTGGCAACAAGCTTCACTCTATTTTATTCGTTTTACAGTTTTTTTGTTGTTAAAAACAGTTTTTTTTTTGTAACTTTTTGGTGTCTTGGAGGCCGAGATGTCGTTCAAAACCTTCGAGTTGACTTCTTCTTTTTACTCTTTTTACCTTTTAAAATTATTTATTCACCTCAAAAAGAAAACCTTAAAACCATTCTCTCCCATTAGCAAGACAAGAATTATATGAATATTTATTTTTGCAGACTGTGAACTGAGAAGCATTCTTCACTGTCTTCTTTGTGTGTTTGAAGCACTAAATAAAATAGGTGTGTTGTCGAGTCGTGAGTGTAAAGCAATTGGTAATAATCAGGTAAAATCTGTAAAGTATAAGAAGTTCATAATGTATGTAAAGAAAAGATATATCCCCCAATTTAAGCGTGGGCCAGTAAGCCCACCAGTTACTGGACCCACAAACCCCACTCATTCCACCCAGACAAAATAATCTACACATCGTTTACTCATCATTATATCTGGGTTTGTATAGTTATTGTTATTACTATTATTTTTCTCAAAGCAATAAATAAAATACCACACATTATAGAGCTGGTTGGTAAAGATGCAAAGAATATGGAAAAAGTTAACCATAATGGACAGTTTTGTAACTTAAATTTTCAAATGGCATATATTGTCTTTTAAGGATAGAAACGAATAAAATCCCCCTTAATAGGAAATGAATCATTTGAGAATCCAAGTGATAATCTTTAATTTTTCAGATAAAACAATACTTTTTTTTTTGTATAAAGATAAGAAAAAATACTAAGCTTGGGTATTTCAAGATTTGGGACAAGATTTTACAAGCATAAGATAAGAATGAGTATTTGGAAATTAAAAAGAATTTTTAAAAGACCAGATAAAATGGAACGGAAATTGGGTAAGGGACGGATTTCAAAATATTTAGCTAATAGTACCTTTTAAAAAAATTAAGTAAAGGTTTTCGGAATAAATATTTCAGGGTAGTTCAAGATAACAAATAGGAAAATTCCAAAATTTGGGAAGATTTGAAAATTAGGGAAACTGCATATGGGTTTAATTTTGATGTTTAAATATGTAATTTTGGCCATTTAGTTTTTTTTAAATTTTTAAAACAAAAATAGTTAAAAAAAAATAAAAAAATAAACTTTATTAAAGGGTGTATATATATTTTTTGAATTAACTAATCTAGACGATTTAAAGTTATTAGTGAAGTTTTGGAGGTGAAATTTAAAATTAAATTAAAAGAATATTAAAATTTTTAAAATAAATTTTTTATTTCAGTAGTGCTATTTTTGTAACAAAAATTTTTAAAAAGTTATTTGAGAATTTTTCTCTAAAATAAATGTATATGAAAAAATATTTACAAAGAATTAGAGATCGAACTGGAAATTAAATAATTCTAGAAATGCCCAAGGCTAAAATAAAACAGAGCATCTCTGACGTCAGAGCAAGTTGGAAATGTACTCCAAAATAAACCAAACAGACTTGTGACTTTTTAAACTGATTACTTAAGAGATTTCCTATTTTTTTGGCACTCGCAAATAGTAGTTTCTACTTTCTCCATCAATGAGATCCATTTTTGGATTATTCGATTCTGAGCTACAAAGATATTTAGATTCTCACACTTGGGGGATATTTTTTTGGTTTGACAAGACTCACTTAAATAAACGAAATCTGATTTATATTCGTATTCATCTAAAAAATCATATATAGATCCGATATGTGATATCGAATATGCAATTTTTTAATAATTATAATAATAATATATCAGTTGAAAAGGGGACTCAATAGTTTGCATCGAATCTGAATTTTCCTTAGTATTTGTGTTTGTGAATGAGATTGTCAGTGTAATTATTAGGAGGATGCTTCCACAAGGTAAGGAAAGAATAAAGGCCCAATAAATGTGGCTAATGAAAAGCCCATTATTCCCAGCCCCAGGCCCATATATTTGATTTACGAATAAGTAGGACCCACGCGGCTATAGAGAAGGCCGAACTAGACCGGCGACAAAGTCAAAAATTCAAATCAGAAAACTGATTGCGTGGCACTCAATATAACGCAACAAAGAAGGGGAGAGGAACTAACTTATATATCGCCTCCCCTGTTTCTGTAAACCGTCAAAGTGGACACTACACGACAAGACAAGACAAGACAAACGCCTCTTTCCAAGTTATCGACAACAAAACGCGTCTTCACCCCATTCCCCATCCCTCTTCTTCTCCTTCTGCATCTAATCTCTTAGTTTCTATTTTAAGTTTCGATCCGCACTGCTTGTGTAAGCCTCGCTCTCTCTGAAGAAGCTTAATCAAAAATCTTCATTGTTCTAATGGTACTTGGATCTCTTTTCTCTCCTCTCAAATTCTGGGGAAAGACTCAGGTAACCTAATCGAGACTCTCTTCTCTCTGTTCTGTTCCACTTCTTAATTGAAATCTTCCTTGTTTGTCTTTCTCTCTTTTTTTATTTTTATTTAAAAAGTATAAATATTAAGACTTGTTTGTAGTTTGTTCAACTTGTCTTTCTTTTTTGGGTGAAATCTTCGTCGTTTGTCTTCTCTATTCAAAAAAGTCAACTTGCCAAGTTAGTTTAAAGTCAACGAAAATATAGTTAATGGAATCAGTATCTTAGCACAGCGAACCAGACAGACCAAACTGGCTGTATGTATTTAGAGAAAGTCTTTTCCTGGTAATAACAATACGAAGAAACTAAGAATGAATTGCTTATTCAAACCAAAGACTTCAAACACTTATCCTCAAGTAGTATTATTCATCAATACCTTTTTAATGTAGTTAGATTACAAGTCTAACTTGATTGTGTGTTCTTTTGAACAGGAACAAGAGCCACAGAGAGGTAGAATGCAGGAGATAGATCTTGGCATTCACACTATAAGAAGCCACGGAGGAGGTCTCGCCTCCAAACACAAGCACGACTGGATCATACTCGTCATCTTGGTATGCATCGAGATCGGCTTGCAACTCATCTCTCCTTTCTACAGATACGTTGGTAAAGACATGATGACTGATCTCAAATACCCTTTCAACGACAACACCATCCCTGTTTGGTCAGTGCCAATCTACGCTGTGCTGCTTCCTATCATAGTCTTCGTCTTCTTCTACATGAAGAGAACATGTGTGTACGATCTACACCACAGTATCCTCGGTCTGCTCTTCACCGTTTTGATAACTGGTATCATTACAGACTCCATCAAGTTAGCAACAGGACGTCCTCGTCCTAACTTCTACTGGCGTTGCTTCCCTGACGGGAAAGAGCTGTACGATGCTTTAGGTGGTGTGGTATGTCATGGTAAACCAGGAGAAGTCAAAGAAGGTCACAAAAGCTTCCCTAGTGGACACACGTCTTGGTCCTTCGCGGGACTTGGCTTCCTCTCGCTTTACTTGTCTGGTAAACTCAAGGCCTTTAACAGAGAAGGACACGTAGCTAAGCTCTGCATTGTCTTTGCTCCTTTGCTTGCTGCTTGCCTCGTGGGGATATCTCGTGTGGATGACTACTGGCACCACTGGCAAGATGTCTTTGCTGGTGCTCTCATTGGTCTCTTTGTCGCTGCCTTCTGTTACCGTCAGTTTTACCCTAACCCTTACCATGAAGAAGGATGGGGTCCTTATGCTTATTTCATAGCAGCACAGGAACGAGGACAACAACAAAACGGAGATGCGATGAGAACGATGTCTCTCCAGGTGGAACCAACGTCTCTTGAAAACATGGAGTCTGGCACTTCCAATGCTCCAAGATGATTATAACTAGTTCTTGTATTTTCATCATTTGATTTATTATTTGCTATTATTTTCATTTTGGTCGTGGTGAGAGTGTGTGGATGCTATAGTTTGCACGTGTGTACTATTTAACTTCTACGTGTACCCTTTTACATTTTTAAGTAAAATCTATTTTTAACGACTATCCCTTTTAAACTAGATCATGTTTTGGGCAGTGCAGAAATTAAACCAGAGCTTGGTAGAGAAGGGAAGGAGGAAAGAGAAACTTCTGGTCGCGACAGAGACTTCACTTTACGTAGGGTTTTACTATAAAACCTTGTCTTAGGAGTGAGAGTTGAGACATTTTGTGAGCTTGAGAGAGTTGGTTGCTCTGTTCTTGAGCTGTAAGAAAACACCATCTCCTGATTAATATACTGCCTGGATTGAATCCGGTCCCAGAGTAGACGTCATCACACCGATGCGTTGATACTGGGTTACCAAATCTTGTGTCTCTGTTTTTTATTTCTTTTCTTGCTTGAACACAAAGAAACGAGTGAGAGAGGTTTTCAGAGAGTTACAAACTAAATCATTCTCCTCTGAGTTTCATAACAAGTGGTATCAGAGCCTGGTTCTTGAGGAAAGCTTAAAACTTTGAAGAAAAATCATAAAGTTTCAAGCTTTGTTGAAGAGAAGGGTAAAGGTTGAAGCTTTGAGAGGAAAGATTGAAGCTTTGGTGGAAATACATCAAGTTTCATCATAAAGGCGTGGTCTTTACGCAAGGAGGAGTGGCAGTTTGCTGGTTACAAGATGTCTGAAGATCTTGTAGGAGTTTCAAGGCTGAAGATCGACAGGTTCGATGGTACTGGAGATTTCAGTATGTGGAAGACGAGAATGATGGCCCATTTTCGTGTGCTGGGTTTGAAAGACATTGTCACAGACCACAAGTTGGAGATGGAGGTTCCTCTCACCAGAAGTGAAGAGAAAAGCCCTTCTGAAGGTGAAGCTGCAGATCCTTCAGAACCTTTGATGAAGACTGTTCCAGATCCCATAAAGAAAGAAAAATCTGAGAAAGCTATGGGATTGATGATAACGGGTCTTGGTGACCATGTGGTGAGAAAGATTGAGCATTGTGTTACTGCTGCAGAGATGTGGTCGTTGTTGAACAAGTTGTATATGGAAAGGTCTCTACCTAACCGTATACATTTGCAGTTAAAGTTCTACACGTTCAAGATATATGAGTCATTGAGTGTAGACAGAAACGTGGATGATTTTCTCAAGATTGTTGCTAAGCTTGGAAGTTTGGATGTGAAGGTTTCAGATGAAGTTCAAGCAATCTTGTTCTTGACGTCTCTGTCGTCGAGCTATGATCAGCTCAAGCATACTCTGAAGTATGAAAGAGACTCTCTAACTTTGGAGGAAGTCGTGTCAGCTGTACGATCTAGAGAAAGAGAGATTCAAGAAGCTGCTAAGGATAATAGAAATTCTGGAGCAAGCTTGTACACGAGAGAAAGAGGAAGGTCTTCCTCTAAAGGTCCCAGGGAATCAAATGGGAAGGGAAGAGGCAGATCAAGCTCAAGATCAAGGGTTACTTGCTGGTTTTGCAAGAAAGAAGGTCACACAAAGAAAGACTGTTATGCAAGGAAGAAGAAGTTTGGAGCAGAGGGTCAGGGAGAGGCAGGAGTGATCACTGAGAAGTTGATTGAAGCTGAGGCATTGAGCATGAAAGATCAAGCAAGAGATGTTTGGGTGTTGGATTCAGGTTGCACGTTTCACATGACCTCGCGTAGAGACTGGTTTGTTGATCTACATGATAATGGAGGTACAACCATCTTGTTGGGTGATGATCACACAGTTCAGTCACAAGGACAAGGAACAATCAGAATCAACACACATGGAGGTACGATCACGATGCTGAAGAATGTCAGATATGTGCCTAACTTGAGAAGAAATCTCATCTCCACTAGAACCCTTGATAAGCTTGGTTATGAGCATGAAGGCAAAGATGGTAAAGTCAGGTACTTCAAGCAGAAGAAGACAGCTCTTCGTGGTAACTTGGTGAATGGTCTGTATATTCTGGATGAAGAAACTGTTGTGCAAGAGACCTGCAATGCGGAGTTGAACAAGTCAGACAAGACAGCGTTGTGGCATAGCAGGCTCGGGCATATGAGTATCAACAACATGAAGATCTTGACTGGAAAAGGGCTGATTAACAGAAACGAGGTTAAAGAGCTCAAGTTCTGTGAACATTGCGTAATGGGGAAGTCAAAGAAGCTGAGCTTTAACCTTGGAAGGCATGACACTAAAGATGCTCTTGGTTATGTGCATGCTGATCTGTGGGGGTCACCAAACACTACACCATCGTTGTCTGGAAAGCAATATTTCTTATCCATCATCGATGATAAGACTAGGAAGGTGTGGTTGATGTTCTTGAAGACTAAAGATGAGACATTTGACAAGTTCTGCGAGTGGAAGAGCCTTGTAGAAAATCAGATGAACAAGAAGGTGAAGGTCTTGAGAACTGACAATGGCTTGGAGTTCTGCAACACAAAGTTTGATGATCATTGCAGAGAACATGGCATAGAGAGACATCGCACTTGTACCTACACACCACAACAAAACGGTGTTGCGGAGAGGATGAATCGCACACTGATGGAGAAGGTGAGATGTATGCTGAATGAATCAGGTCTTGGAGAAGAGTTTTGGGCAGAGGCCGCTTCTACAGCAGCTTATGTGATCAACCGTTCTCCAAGCTCTGCAATCGATCACAACGTACCAGAAGAGTTGTGGCTAAACAGAAAACCAGGATACAAGCATATGAGAAAGTTTGGTTCAGTCTGCTTTGTTCATCATGATCAAGGGAAGCTGAAACCAAGAGCATTGAAAGGGGCTTTCTTGGGATATCCTCCAGGGACAAAAGGCTACAAGGTTTGGTTGTTGGAAGCAGAGAAGTGTGTGATCAGCAGAAACGTCGTGTTTCAAGAAGAGTTGATGTATAAAGACGTGAAGTCTGAGAACAACGTGAAAGGGAACCCTGAGACAGGATAGTCAAGTGATTCAAGCAGAGTTGAGGTTTGTGTTGATGTCAGGCCAGAAAACGAGGTTGGACAACAACAGTCAAACACAGAGAATTCAGTTGGAGGTGGAGCTGATATGGAGAGTTCTAGTGAGTCTGATGAAGAGTTCATTGATGCAACAGAGGATCAGAACGATGAGGAAGTGGAACTTGCTGGTTATCAGTTAGCCAGAGACAAAGCTAGACGTGTTACTGCTCCACCAACAAGATTCACTGATTATAGCATGGTAGCATTTGCACTTCTTGCAGCAGAAGATGTAGAAATTGAAGAACCAAAATGCTATCATGAGGCTAAGTTATCAAAGGAGTGGGCTAAGTGGAACGGATCAATGGGTGAAGAAATGGATTCTCTAGAGAGAAACCATACTTGGGATGTTGTTGATCGACCACAAGGAAAGAAAGTCATCAGTTGCAGGTGGCTGTACAAGAAGAAGCCTGGTATTCCCGGAGTTGAAACTGAGAGACATAAATCAAGATTGGTTGCTCGTGGGTGTACGCAGAGAGAGGGCATAGACTATCAAGAAGTCTTTGCACTGGTGGTTAAACATGTCTCCATAAGGATTCTGATGTCTGTAGTTGTGAATCAAGATTTGGAGCTTGAACAGATGGATGTAAAAACTGCATTTCTACATGGAACTCTTGATCAGGAGCTGTATATGGAACAACCTGAGGGATTTGAGGTGAATAAAGAAAAGGATCAGGTCTGTTTGCTAAAGAAATCTCTTTATGGCTTAAAACAGTCACCAAGGCTTTGGAACAAGAGATTTCATCAGTTCACGAAGAAGCATAATTTTCTGAGAAGTGAACAAGATTCATGTGTTTATGTGAAGAGGGTTGAGAGTGGCTGGGTGTATTTGCTACTGTATGTGGATGATATGCTTCTAGCTGCAAAAGAAATGGCAGAAATAGTCAAGCTCAAGGCAGTGCTGAGTTCAGAGTTTGAAATGAAGGATATGGGTGCTGCAAGTCGGATCTTGGGCATTGACATCAAGAGAGACAGAAAAGAAGGTGTTATGTACTTGTCTCAGTCGAGCTACTTGTCCAAGGTGGTTCGGAGGTTTAACATGCACGAGGCTAAGACAGTGAACACACCAATTGGAGGACACTTTAAGTTATCTGCAGTTAAGGATGCTTCAGAATGTATTGATACAGAAAGGTTCCCATACTCAAGCGCAGTGGGAAGCCTTATGTATGCAATGGTGGGAACAAGACCAGACTTGTCTTATGCTATTGGGTTGATCAGTAGGTTCATGAGCAAGCCTGGAGAGTTACATTGGGAAGCAGTAAAATGGTTGCTCAGATATGTTAAAGGTTCGTATGATCTTAGCTTGGTGTTTACGAAGAGTAAAGAGTTCAGAGTACAAGGGTATTGTGATTTAGATTTTGCTGGAGATTTGGACAAGAGTAGATCAACCAGTGGGTACGTGTTTACAGTGGGAGGTAATGCAGTGAGTTGGAAATCATGTCTTCAGCCTGTTGTAGCACTATCAACTACAGAGGCTGAATATGTTGCATTATCAGAAGCTGTGAAAGAGGCGATCTGGATAAAGGGTTTGATCAGTGATATGGGGTTCAAACAAGAGAAAGCAACAGTCTGGTGTGATTCACAATCTGCTATATGTTTGTCTAAGAACAACACGTTTCATGAAAGGACAAAACATGTAGCAAGGAAGTATCATTTCATCAGAGATATCATTGAAGATGGTAAGGTTGAAGTGAGCAAGATACACACTTCAAGGAATCCAGCGGACATTCTAACCAAGTTTGTCCCCGTGAACAAGTTTGTTGCAGCTTTAGATCTTCTAAAGCTGACCAACTGAGACGAAGAGTCGTCACTGCCGGAGGTTAAGTCCTAAGTATGTGTAGTATGTTGAGAAGGAGATGAAACTTGAATCAAGGTGGAGAATGTTGAAGCTTTATGCTTTCTTGTGATTCAAGTTCAGAGAAGTTTCGGTTTGAAACTGATTTGTGGTTGAATTGAGAAGCGGTTAAGTTCGGTTCAGTTGAAGCTGGTATTGCAGAAATTAAACCAGAGCTTGGTAGAGAAGGGAAGGAGGAAAGTGAAACTTCTGGTCGCGACAGAGACTTCACTTTACGTAGGGTTTTACTATAAAACCTTGTCTTCATGTCTTCTTTATGTAGGAGTGAGAGTTGAGACATTTTGTGAGCTTGAGAGAGTTGGTTGCTCTGTTCTTGAGCTGTAAGAAAACACCATCTCCTGATTAATATACTGCCTGGATTGAATCCGGCCCCAGAGTAGACGTCATCACACCGATGCGTTGATACTGGGTTACCAAATCTTGTGTCTCTGTTTTTTATTTCTTTTCTTGCTTGAACACAAAGAAACGAGTGAGAGAGGTTTTCAGAGAGTTACAAACTAAATCATTCTCCTCTGAGTTTCATAACAGGCAGACGAGTGATTTTCAAAAATCTGACTTTCGTCTATCCCTGCTAATCTATATAAGAAAAAATAATCTAGTTCTTGTTTCTCTCGCTAACAATTCGTCCGACCATTCTTGCTTCAAGAAATATAAACAAGTTTAGGTCTTCAAAGTATTCTTGTAAATTTTGAAATCACTTGACTTCTGATGTGAATGCTGGCCAATCCATTGAATTCATAATCATGTCTAATAGATATGAGCAATCTGTCTCGAACCGAATCGAGAGCAATCTGTCTCGAACGGAATCGAGATAATTTTCATGTCTCTTATGCACTAAATTGGTCAAAATAAAAATTTCATCTTTGCGTGTAAAGCTGAGAAGCTTTTGTTGCACGCCCGTAAAATCTACTCTTTTTGATTTTGACTAAAGATTCTTAACAGCTGTTTTTGCTAAAAGAAACAAAGATGTCAACTAGTAGAGTATGGTCTGTACTTTGGTCGTATCAAGACAGCTACCAATAAAAGATTGTTTCTTTATTTTTTTAGTTTAAATTAAAAGAAAAATCAAAAGGTTGAATTTGAGGGGGGTTATGTTATGTGTGTGTAACAAGATAATATCTCATCCCTTTCGTGCATCTCAACAAACCTTTGGAGGGAGAGAGCAACCATGGGCGGCTTCTCCGGCGATCAGTCTCTAACTCCCTCCATGGATTCCGGCCAAGCCCGTCTCAAGGAGCTCGGCTACAAGCAAGAGCTCAAGCGTGATCTCTCGTCTCTCTCCTCTCCTCTCTTTCCCTTTTTGTTTACTTTTGAATTTTCTTTGCTAATACATTTGACTTTTCAGCGTCTTCTCAAATTTCGCCATCTCCTTCTCCATCATCTCTGTGCTCACCGGAATCACTACAACTTACAACACCGGCTTGAGATTCGGCGGCACGGTGACTCTTGTGTACGGATGGTTCGTGGCTGGAGTGTTCACAATGTGTGTGGGGTTATCCATGGCTGAGATCTGCTCCTCGTACCCAACTTCTGGTGGGCTCTACTACTGGAGTGCTATGCTCGCTGGTCCACGATGGGCTCCTCTTGCCTCTTGGATGACTGGCTGGTGCATGCTTCTCTTCTCTCTCTGAATCATTTATTTGAAAGCAAAGCATCTCTCTAATTTTATGTGTTGTTTTTTTTTCTCACAATCTTTCAGGTTCAACATAGTTGGACAGGTGTAGTATGACAATTCTGACCAGACTTGACTTTTTGATCATTGTTGTGTCTAACTAAAAAGGGTTGTTGTGTGTGTGTAGTGGGCAGTTACGGCCAGCGTTGACTTCTCTCTGGCACAGCTGATTCAAGTGATCGTGCTTCTCTCCACCGGCGGTAAAAACGGCGGAGGGTATGAAGGATCGGACTATGCTGTGATTGCTATCCATGGAGGGATCTTGTTCATACATGCACTTCTCAACAGCCTCCCTATCTCTGTCTTGTCTTTCATTGGACAGCTTGCTGCTCTCTGGAATCTACTTGGTACCTCTCTCATCTCTTTGTTTGTGTTTATGTCTCAAAAAACGAATGAGTAACCGAGTAAGTATCTCTTATTCAGGGGTTGTGGTGCTCATGATTCTGATTCCTGTGGTTTCTACCGAAAGAGCCACAACCAAGTTTGTCTTCACTAACTTCAACACTGACAATGGACTCGGCATTACAAGCTACGCTTACATATTCGTTTTGGGGCTGCTCATGAGCCAGTACACCATCACAGGGTATGATGCCTCTGCCCACATGGTGAGTATGAGTTCTGTTTTTATGATTGTGTTAAGCTTTTCTTGATGATGTAATGAGATAAAATTGTTGTAGACCGAGGAGACGATTGATGCAGACAAGAATGGGCCAAGAGGAATAATAAGTGCAATTGGGATATCAATTCTGTTTGGATGGGGTTATATATTGGGCATAAGCTATGCTGTCACAGATATTCCATACCTCCTGAGTGAGACCAATAACTCTGGTGGGTACGCCATTGCTGAGATCTTCTACTTAGCTTTCAAGAGCAGGTTTGGGAGTGGTACTGGAGGAATCGTGTGCTTAGGCATTGTTGCAGTTGCTGTGTTTTTCTGTGGCATGAGCTCTGTCACCAGCAACTCCAGGTATGTGTGTGTTTGTGTTTGGTTTGTGGCTTAGTAGATTTTGATCATATAATATATATATGGGATATAATCAGGATGGCTTATGCGTTTTCGAGAGATGGAGCAATGCCATTGTCTCCCTTATGGCACAAAGTGAACAGCAGAGAGGTTCCCATTAATGCGGTTTGGCTCTCTGCTTCCATATCGTTCTGTATGGCCCTCACCGTAAGCCCTTCTCTCTCTTACTCTTCTATGTGTCTGTCTGTCTGCGTGATGGGATTGATGTTTGATGTGATGTGATGAAACTGGCAGTCACTGGGGAGTATAGTGGCGTTCCAGGCAATGGTGTCGATAGCAACGATTGGACTTTACATAGCATACGCATTACCGATCTTTCTAAGAGTTACACTGTCACGCAAAACCTTTGTGGCTGGACCATTCAGCCTTGGGAGGTACGGAATGGTGGTCGGGTGGGTGGCAGTCATATGGGTTGCAACCATATCCGTGCTCTTCTCACTTCCCGTGGCGTATCCCATAACGGCCGAGACACTGAACTACACTCCAGTGGCAGTGGCTGGCGTGTTGGCCATAATCCTCTCGTATTGGCTTATAAGCGCCCGCCATTGGTTTACAGGCCCTGTCTCCAACATTCTTAGCTGAAACAACTTTATGGGGCTGTTTCATGTTTGTTTTCTTATTTATATATAGTAAAGGCATTCAATATGTAATCTATCATTTTATATTATAGTAAAGGTTTCTCTCTGATACATGAGCATCGACACTGGTGAGGAGGTCAACAATCGGTTTTAATTTTTTGGAAGTACTTTTGAATTGTCTGATCGCTGATTTCAGTGATCAGGAGCTCGTTGATCGCCATGCTTTCTTTGTTGTTTCAAAATTTGTTTTCGATTCTCAGTCCCAGAGCCCGGCCCTAGTAATTATGTGGCTAGAAGCCAATATAAAAATTGTGGCCGAATTCATTCGAACCTGTGACCTGAAACACTTAAAACATCAAGCCAAACCATCATGACACTTTAGAACTTCTGTCAAAATGTGGCCGCTTAAACTCATAATATTTTGCGGCCGGAAGCACAAGCTTCATCGACTTCCCTCCAAAACCGCCTCTGGTCCGTGTTCCTCATGTTTTGAATGAAAAGCGGAATAGAGGTTGCGCAAGGATGCCACAGATCCATAGTTTTTATCAGTCTGTCTTGTTTAATCCATGTTGCATCATCAGCACCGGTCGGAGATAGTGTTCCATCGAGATGTCCTTGGACATCAAACCTCAGGCAATGCGTGAGACATAGTTCTCTCCAAGAATCATATCATTGATCATTGAGATCCAACTTGAATGGAATATGTGTGTTTGATGTTAGTTACACCAAACGCACGTTCGAGTTGAGGTGGTGGGCAGGGCTATCCATTGAAGAAGAAAAGAGAAGAGGATAAACAAAAAAGAATAAGGAGCACATGTGCTCTGATACCATGTAAAATGGTGAATTCCCCTTGTGGGGATCGTTGCATTGATTAAGCTTTATAATGGCAGAGTTGTTACAAAGAACATGGAATATATATGAGATATTAATGGTGGAATATCTACAAGAGTAACTAATAAACATCCCTATATTCTATCATTCAATCGCGAATGAACCTTTAGAGTGACCACTGATTTCAGAAACTATTGGGAGATCGATGAGATCGACCATATCAAGATTATGGAAAAGACGAAGATAAGGAAAGATCTAGAAGATGAAGATGAATCTAGAGAAATCTGGAAATACCGAAAAGATTAGGAAGTTCAACATTTATCTATATATTATTCCATATTAGTTTAGGAAATTAGGTTAGATCATTCACTATATAAGCTAATGCATCTTGTAACTTATTTCTCATGAGAGTCTAATATAATTCTTCCATAAACACTTTTGTGTTCTTTATTCTCGTCAGTTTGTCATGGTATCAGAGCTAAGATCTAAAACCTGTGGATTGAAATTTATTTTTCTTCAAAAAAAAAAGAAAAAAGATGAAGAGAAGAGTTGGTGGCTTACGATGAAGCATGTTGGTGACACTAGGTGATTTACGAATGAAGAATGATGTTGTTGGTGGGTTACAAGTTACGTGGTGGCTAGCATATTGCTAGTTTCTTGGAGCACAAGAATCATGAATAAACAACATGATTGTGGTTGGTTCTCTTTATTGGCGACGGTGAATTGATTTTGCCGGTTATTAAATTAACCGTGGGTCAATCATAGATACGAATGTTTTATTCACATAATCTTCAGTGAAGAAGATGGTTATATATAATTTTTTTGAACATGAATCTATTGATTCATTCGTTTAGTTTGATGTTCTTTTTCGCCCTCGCGAATAACATCTTTAATTATTTGACTTCTCGCCTTCGTGAGTTGTTTTTCTACTTCGCCATCGCGAATTATTCATGAACATCGCAATCGCGATTTTTTGTCCCTTATTTGAAGAACCCTACGACCGGGTATAAACGTCGATGATCCGACTGCTGGATGTTGCAGTCGATTTGACTCCACGATCGAGTATAAACGTCGATTTATTTACCCCACAGGAGGGTATATTACTGATATTTTGAAGATTTGTCCAATCTCACACGTGTTACCACGTATGAGCTTGCGGGAGGGTATTGGGAGATCGATGAGATCGACCATATCAAGATTATGGAAAAGACGAAGATAAGGAAAGATCTAGAAGATGAAGATGAATCTAGAGAAATCTGGAAATACCGAAAAGATTAGGAAGTTCAACATTTATCTATATATTATTCCATATTAGTTTAGGAAATTAGGTTAGATCATTCACTATATAAGCTAATGCATCTTGTAACTTATTTCTCATGAGAGTCTAATATAATTCTTCCATAAACACTTTTGTGTTCTTTATTCTCGTCAGTTTGTCAGAAACTGAGGATGAATACAAAAATATAGAGAGGTTCCCATTAACGTGGTTTGGCTCTCTGCTTCCATACAGTTTTGTATGCTTTGTGGTGTTCAAGTTATAGTCCGTGCAAACTACAATTTTCTACCGAGTCATGACTTTAGATTGTTTCGCCTAAAGCTTTCCTTGTTTGTTTCTCGAAATTCTTATTCAACTATTAGACTCTTCTACGCCTAACCAATTATATTTGAAAAAGAAGAAGAAGAAAGAAGTAAATTGTATGATATTGTGATTTCATGTGTTGAGAAATATTATGTAGGATTCAACTTGCGCACTACATTACACACAAGTCGTCCACTATTCCCAAAATTCAAAACCTCACGTTTTTGTAAGTAGAAAACAAATGCAGACATTTCCCATTTTTTTGGGTTTTTAAGTCGAATGGTTGTGATTCAATAATTGACTTTTTGATGTGAAAATGAGATTAGTTTGCAGAATTTGGGCTCAACGAAGTGACGTTGTTTAACAGAATCAAACAGGGATGTATGTGATTTGTCAATTCCGAAGTTTGTTTTTCTTCTTATATGAATCTTCCAAATCCGAACTAAATAAATAGATATTCTATTGACTTACCAGAAGTTAATAGCTTAACTAAAAAGAATTTTGACCATTATGTTATAAACGTTGAGATAAAATTAAGGGCAAATCTCTCAAATAACACCTTTTGAAGTTTTTGTCACAAAAATAAACTTCAAAAACAAAAATGACCAAACTAGACCTTTTTATTTTTTAAAAATTAATATTTTTTATTTAATTTTTCAATTTAAAACCTCACCCCCAAAACCCCACCCCATAACTCTAAACCCTAAGTCTAGATTAGTTAACCCAAGGGGTATAAACGTATATTTACCCCAAAATCCCACTCCAAAAAAGTTATTTTTATCATTTTTTCCCTTAAAGTTTATTTTTGTGACAAAAACTTTTTTAGTTATATTTTAGGGTATTTCTCTAAAATTAATATTGCATGATGTGGCTTTGAACCTGGAAGATTACGGACTTCGGTTCCCAACCTCATGATTTTCAAAAATATATATTTCATCTGTTTCATATTAAGTGTTACTTTAGTTTTGTGCACATAAATTAAAGAAATAATTAAGTGTGCATATTTTCTAGGGCAAATCTTTCAAATAACACATTTTGAAGTTTTTGTCACAAAAATAAACTTTAAAAACAAAAATGACCAAACTAGACCTTTTTATTTTTTAAAAATTAATATTTTTTATTTAATTTTTCAATTTTAAACCTCACCCCCAAAACCCCACCCCATAACTCTAAACCCTAAGTCTAGATTAGTTAACTCAAGGGATATAAACGTATATTTACCCCCAAAATCCCACTTCAAAAAGGTTATTTTTGTCATTTTTTCTCTTAAAGTTTATTTTTGTGACAAAATTTTTTTTAGGTCTATCTTAGAGTATTTCTCTATTTTCTATAAAAACACAATTATCCATATATCTAATAATATTTCAATCAATAGAAAAATAAATCGCACTATAAACTTAATAAATTTTGCATCGAAAGTTGAAAACGGCACTTATTTTGTAACAAAAAACCTCTACAACTATATTTAATAGTATGAGACAGAGGGTGTATAATATTATGTTGACTTGTGTGTTTGGATAAAACGATTTTTAATTAGGATTAGCCTCTAGTTGGGTTGGGCTGAGTCTAAGATAAACTTTTGGTATTAACACCCGGAAGGAAGGCTCTATGGCATTGAACTTAAGTGCAAAACTATAGAGATGGGTCACATGGCAAATGCTAATGCTGGTATTTAGTTTAATTCCATGACTGATTGAGAGGTCATAATTTGAAATGCAGGAATGTCACAAATGCAAAGCTTTTGAGATTTTTTCTAAATCTGAACAAAATACAAATCTAAATACAACACTTCTTATACTAACGATTTACTTCAACACACACACTATCCGAAATTTTGAAAAACAAAAAGGGATCTGAGATTCCTCAAAGAAAGAAAAACAAAAACATATATATAAAGAAGTGAATTTCGAAAAACACCCAAAAAGAAAAGAGGAGAAAGCAACGAGATCAATAAAACAGACCCAAACTCTTCTTCTCTCTTTCCTTCTTCTTTTTTTTTAATGTCATAAAAGAGAAACTCAATGAGCTGCTGAGTGAAGAGAGATCGGTTCCAAGGTAGATCTACAAAGCGGACAGTTGAAATTAAGATGCTGGAGCCAACCTTCCAAACAGCTTTTATGGAACACGTGTCTGCAATCCAGCTTCCTCACTTCTTCCCCTGTCTTTAGCGCGGACAAACACACGATGCAGTCCGAGGCGGCGGCGTTATCAACGTAGCTATACGAGAAGAGTCTATTGAGTTTGAGCTGGTCGGCGAGTCCTGAAGAAACCGAGGCAGAATCAGAAGCAGCATCATCGGAGGTGTGAGGACCACCGGAGAATCTTAGGAAGAAAGAGCGGAGGTGTTTGAAGAGAGTAGCGAGGAGAGCAACGAGCATGAGAGGGATTGAATCTGATGAAACATCCAAGAGCTGACCTTGTAACCCCATCTTCTTCTTCTACGAGATGTGAGAGTGTGTGTTGCTTCTGCTCAAACCGATTGAATTTTTAGGGGATTTGCTGTTTTATTTTTATCTTCCTTCAGTCTGCTCTCTCCTCTTTATATATATGCAAGAAGATGAGAGAGAGAGAGAGAGAGATGAATGACACACACAGGCCACGTGTTGCGGGACCCTTTTCTTTTCTTTTTCCACCTTCATACTATTATTATTCACTATATTCACCATAATAATTTCATTTTATTACAAAATGTTCCCATAACATTTCGTATTTTTCGTTCCCCCCCCCTTTACCCTAGGACCTCAACTTTTTCGGTTATATATGAAATTAGGAGGAAAATTAAAAAGAAAGTCAAAAAACGGTTCCTGGTTGAATTCACACGTAACGTAAGAAGGTGATGACGCTCTAACCTTTACCCTTTGGCTACTCTGTATTCCCAAAGACCAAACCAATCAATGATTTGAGTTTTTGAAACCATAACAAAAACTGAAAAAAAAAAATGATGGCATCTAATATGTCACGGTTCTCGTGGTACCTGGAATCTCATGGTAATAGTGACAGCATCGACATTCTTTGGATTATTATTAATCAAAGCTAATTAAGTACTGTTTAAATTAGTGCTGAGTAAACGGTTTTGGTTAAATAATTCATCCATCTACGTTACACTATATTGATTTACTCAAGTGTAGAACAATGGAGAAGAAGCCTTTTTACAGAATATAAAAAAAAAAGCAACTGGGCGGTTTGCGATTTTTCTTAATTAACAATTGATAAGGAACCGACTAATTAATTAGTTATCCTTCTATTCTGGTTATTCTTTTATATATAAAGAAGTTTAAGCTATTCATTTGTGGACTCGACGAAGATTTTGCACGATCCTCGCCTCGCTTCTTGTCTCCCGCGTGACGCATTTTATACTTGTTTTTTTTGTTTGTTTGTTGAAAACATATTATACTAGTTACTAGTTAATGCTCCATATATCCAATTTTATGTTATGTTGATGCAAGAGATTTCAAGTAATTATTCCGTGCTAACTATGAATCAAAATGATCATAAGTTTTTGATTAGGTATAATTAAACAATAATTTGAAAAACTAAGGGAGAAGGTGGCCGGCCGTCCAAAAAGATATAGAGATCCAAGGGACTCATAAAAGTTGACACAAATTGTGATTAAGA
Source organism: Moricandia arvensis (assembly GCA_905132765.1). NCBI lineage: Eukaryota > Viridiplantae > Streptophyta > Magnoliopsida > Brassicales > Brassicaceae > Moricandia > Moricandia arvensis. The sequence goes on along the minus strand of CAJHQP010006857.1, from coordinate 8,070 downwards.
TATCTGATGCCAATCAACGACAACCACATCGACTCTCTTTGACCTATTATTTGACCCTCTCTCGATTTAACATCATCAACACGTTTTAACATCACCATAATTAGTAAAGCATAATTAAACCACTCACCACCTTCCTCCATCTTGGCATCTTCTCTCCATTACGTGGTTGTGATTCCCATGGAATCTTGCTATTAATAGCGTGTTGCGCGTGTCGAATCCATTATCACTCTTTTTAATTAGATAGTATTGAGATACTAACCGCGTTAAAATGCGAGATATATTTTAATAGTAAAAATCGATAAAAGATTATTGAAAATGGTAAGTTTAAATGTTGATAATGCGGTTCGGCTTCATAACAAATATCTATGATGTTAACAATTTGAGTTTAATAGTATATTTTATTCTTAGGGTAATTGTCACACGATATACTCACTAAACAATTTGTTAGGCAGAATAAACAAACATATTTTAACTATTTTTCATTCCTATTAAAAACACTTTTGGATATCTATAGAAAAATAAAATGCAACCTATATTTATAGGGTTTAATAACTAAAACAATAATATTTTGTTTATTTTTTAACATTTTTGAATTCCAAAATAGATTCAGGAGAATATATTCAGAATATTATGTATTATTTAATAGATTAGTTTTTTATTGATTAAGATAATATATCAAATAAAACATATTAATTAAAATTAGTTTAATATAAACTCTTGTACAGTAGATAAAAAATAAAACTCTTAATAGAGTAGAAGATATTGTTGAATGTATACAATCATATATATATATTTTTAAGAAGATAGAAATTTAGTATGGAACTCATATATTCTATAAATATTGACAAATGGATTTTAAAGTTTTAAATTGGATTCGACCCTTTGAATATGTGATCATTTGACTTGCTGGATTTCTGTTTGAAGTGGATCTTTTTTCCATATATACAGTGGTGGATTGGAGATAGACTGATAGTAAAACATATTTTACCTTTGTGTTGATATTTAATATTAAATATATTCAATAAACAGTAATTTCTACCAATTCTTAATTCAAATAAAATTTTAACAGATATATAAAAACTGCAGAAAGTGTTAGTTCAACAAAAATCATCAAATTTTTTACCAAAAAATATCACAATTTAATAAATTATATGACAAACATATAAGCCATTAAATCGAATCAAACCTGAGTGTATTCATTTGGTAATTTGATTCTCTATCCTTTTCCTCTTTTTTTCATTTCAGATTTTACAAATACATACATCATGGCAATAATAAAAAAAGTTGGCAGGATTCGAACGAATGCTATTCACATAACGCTAGAAACCAAATTCTAGGTCCATTATTGGTAGTTAATGATCAGTGCTTTTAATTATGACCAATCGATTGGTCCACGTTCTTGTTTAATCAGATAATTAACAATAAATGTAAGTAAACAATGAAGAAATGAGAAAAGAGGTTTGTATAAGAATTGCCAAACAAGCAATAACGTGGTCCTATGCTCTCACCACCACGCACCAACCAGTCAATACTCAATTTAGTATTACAGGACAAATAACAAATTTTAATTTTCCCTGAACCGTAAATCATCTGGTAAATTAGAAAAAGAAATATATAATTAAAATCGTCTTCAGCGGAGCGTGGTGTAAGTGTGAACACAAGCACCCAGAAAGATCTGAGAGTCAAGTCTTCTTGAGTGACATGTGCAATGTGAACTGCATCAAGACGCGTTTGAGCGTTTTTATTGTTTAAAATTCTTAGAGCATGTCTAAGAGGCTATTAAAGGTTCTAATGATTAATTTAATAATTAATCTTGTGATTTGAAAAGTTAATAACTCTTGGTAGTCTAATTAAATTTCTCTTCCTCCATTGGGAGAACCTCATTGAGATTCTTTAATTTTTTTTTTTAAAGTTGAATGTTTGGATTTTATCATTCTTTACGAGCTTTTATTTTTTTGATCTTAAGGAGACAAGAACTATGCCTAAACCAATGATCCATTACCAAATTTAATTCGTCCATATTAAATCTTTAAATTACAAAGAAACAATAAGATATAGATTTAATTTGGCTGCGATCACTAAAGGGTGTTCATAAAGTATATAGGATGTTAAAAAAAGCTGAATCTAGAAGTACTTACATGTGTCTGAAGGATGATCCAGCAAAACAAATTCCCTAAGGTGCAGAAACTGAACTTGGAGAAAAGCTACTTTTTCAAGATTCAGCAACGGTTTCTCATAATCGAGAACGATGAGATGAGATTCGAGAGCTGGGACGGATTGATCGAGAATGGAAGAGAAAACGGACGCGAGGTGGAGGAGAGAGAGACACATTAAGGGGTGGTCGAATGGGATATTGCCACGTAAGGGTTCCTTACCAATCCTAGAAAGCCCAGTTTAAGACCCGGTTCTCTCTTTTTTTCCCCCTTTTTCATTTTTTTTCTTCTTTTGCTTGAAACTCCCCTTAGGAGCCTCCCGATGGAGGTGGTCTTAGCTATCAATATCATCACCAAAGTGTTTCATCCATAGATCTCTCTCCAACAACAACACAATGTTATTTTATTCTAAGATTTGTTATAGGCAGTGTAGAAGAAGACTCTGGAAGATTTAGGTACATTATGATGACTCATGACTAAATGAGAAAGGAACTTTACGCGTGTTGTTTTAGTTAGCTAATTTCGAATTTGTCGTTTATTATATGGAAAAAAAAAACTAAGTTCCTACCCTGAATAAAATTGACATTATTTTGCTCACTTTCTTTTTTAAGATTGGTATTATGTTAAACCTTTTTTTTCCAGAAACCATTCGCAAGAGAAAAAAAAAATGACGTCATTAAAGAGTTGCGATTACGAAAGAGATACGTAAACACATCAATTGTATCGTTAATGATAGTTGAATAATACTTGAATTTTGAATGTTGTGTGTCAGAACGCGATAAATCACACAACAAATTATACTCCCTCTATTTTATTTTAAGTGCCACTAGCCTTTAACCCGCGCGCCCGCGCGGGTGTTATTTTTATTATCAAATATTTTAAACAATTTGTTTGATATAATTGTATATAGTTGGAAGTTAATATTTGATATCCATTATCCGAATCGTGATCCACCCTTATCCGCTCCGAAAAACGAATATTCAAGAGTCCGGATCGGGATCCGGATAGTGATTTTATGGATTCGACGAATTTAAGTACAAATCCAAATAGTAAAATTTTAAGTATTGATATACGGATCTGGATACAGATCCGGATATTAAATATTTTAAATTTAATTATATTTTTATATGTATATTATATATATTTTATAAGTAAAAATAACTTTATTAAATTTTAATGATTTTCAGTTTTTTAGAATAATAATTTTAAATAGACTAAATAAATATTTAATAGATAGTTTTTAATTTTTTTAATTTAAAAAAACAGGTTTAGATATGGGGGGTATTCAGTCGAATATTCTAACCCTGAAAATCCAGAAAGCTTGAATTCATTGTATTTGGATGATACATTGTATTATATGGTGATTAAATTAAAAAATATGTGTTTGTTGTGTTTTATTTTATTTTGTTAAAAATTAATATTTAAATGTTTGAATGCAAGGATAATATCAATAGCATTCTTTGTAAATATTAAGTATAATTAAGGGGTATTCCCTATTTGTACTCATCTTTTGATAGATTAGATATTATTTCTTCTGATATCTAATTTTGTTGAATTTCATACTTGATATGTGTAGAAAATATATATTATATAAATTTAGTTTGTTATTATTTTACAGTTTTTCATTATAAAAGTCTAGTAAACATTATTCTACTAATTAAATTAGAAGAAGTCAGTTAATTAAATATAACTGAGATTGTTTATTATTTTGAAAATTTAATTGATTTTGATTAATTTATCTTTAACAAACACAATAAATTAACTTGATAACAAAATGTATCCCCCAGATTTTTTTTTCATTCATGAGAGTCATCGATTTTGCAAAGTTGACTTTTAGATTTTTATTTTTTAAGTAAATGTTTGCAATCTTCTAAATTTATTTGGTAGCTGAATATTAAGAAATTTGTAAAACAATTTATGTAAAATGCTATTTATTATGTTTTGTGAATTTATTTTATTAAGAATTAATTATGGTTAAGAAAAAATGTCATTAGGTGTAATTAAAATGTTATTTTAGGGATTAGTGTACTTCATATATTTTAAGGATTACTCCAACATTAAAATTTAAAAAAATACCCCGTAAATGTTTTTATTGTTATAATCTAATAAAAATATCAAAGATGATATACATTTTTATTATAAAAATATTTTCATTACGATTATGGAATTCTGATATGGAATGTTAATATCAAAACTAAAATGAGTTGTTCTTACCATATATCTAGGCCGAGTATTTTTTGAAATGGCTTATCATGTGTTTTCAATTGCTAATTAGTGTAAGGTTACCAATTTATATTAAAATAAATTTATTTTCTATTTTTAAGTTTTTGTATACATCTTTTGTTTAAATTTATATCCATAATATATTTAATTATTTTAGGTAAGATAAAACTTTAAAAATTTAATATGTGATATATTTAATTTTTTTTCTTCCAGATTATAGTTAACTGATAAATTATTTATTAGAAATTTTATTTTCTGTTTTATTAGAATTATAAGAATATTTTAATTTTGATTTAAGAATTAAAACTGCCACTTATTTTGGAATGTGTAAAATAAGATTTAATAACATAATATTTAGTATCTATATAGTTTCGAAGCTAATTTCATATAATAAAACTGATTTATGTATTTGTTGTTCTTTTGTTTGAATTTAATTAATTGGGTTTGAACAGTGAAGTATTATGCTTAATTTTTCCTATAATCATATATAAAACCCAACCATCTATTTTTAGTTTTGAGGATAATATATATTTAAACAAAAATAAAAATAAAAAGTAAGTTTAGGTAGAAAAAAACATCCTTGGTACTATCACCTGTAGAAATTTTAAAAATAGACTATTTAATTCAAATCACATGTAAAATTATATTAGGTGATTTAAAATTGATATTTGGTTATTAGTGAATATTCTTTGTTCAAATCTTCTAAAGATCTCTTAAGATATTGTAGGTAACTAAAATAATTAATATTTAATATATTTCAGTGGCATTCACTTGTAATTATAAAGGAGAATTAAGGGTTAATTCAAAATTGTACTTCAGTTTTAATAGTTTAGATGTTAAAAAATAATTAATTTTACATATTTTATATATAAAAATACAATTATCTATATACCTAACCATATTTCAACCAACAGAAAAATAAATTACAATATAAAGTTAATAAAATTTGTATTGAAAATAAAAAATAATATTTATTTTGTAAGGAAAAACTTTTTTACAATGATATTTAATATGAAACATATGGAGTATGTCACTGAAAGAATCAGTGAGACACTTAGTGTTAACAAAGTTATTTAAACCTAAAGGGTCGACTAGATATTTTCCCACGAGAACTATCATATAGAATAAAATTTCTACCAAACTATAACCTAGTGTCAAATCTCCATGATTTGAAAATTATTAACGTATTTTTCCACGAATTAACAATTTCGAATGTATTTCTCCCGAACTGATACTTCGAAACTCAATTACCTACCTAGATTTTGACCCGCGCAACCGCGCGAGATTTATTTTCATTTTTATATACATAGATATTTAGTTTATGTCATTAATAATATTAGTATCTATTTAAATGTTTATATAACTATTAAACACAATAATTTTATAAGCCACACAAACATTATTATAAGGTTATATAATATATAAAACCAAATTATATTAAATTATTGAGAATTTTATTATATAAGCTATAACTTTGTAGCATAAAAACAAAATCGCATGACCAATAATATTATAATACATGCAAATATTATTAAAATTAGATAATATATAACACCAAATTAGATTAAGTTATTGATAAATTTTAATATAACTTTGTAGTATAACTATAACGTTAATCATATATTCAAAAATTTTGTTATCATTTGAATGCATATTTATATTTAAATAAATATATATTATGATTAAAGTAGTTACAAATATTTTATTATCAGTTTTAGTGAAATACATTTATTAAAATTTCCTACTGATGGTCCAAATAAAAATAATCACACATGAAATAGGTGATGACTCTCTTTTAATAAAATAGATGGTTAAAAAACAGATAAAATAGTATAAAATTTTTCTGTTGATTTTATAAACAATAACTGAATATATATTAATATATAATAATATTTTATTATTAATTACAAAATTAATGAAAAAATAGACATTTAAAAAAAATAAGATTCTGTTATAATATTTTTAACATATTTGTTAGAATTTTAAAATACATAACTATGAGTTGATTTTTTTCATATTATTAGCCTTAAGTAAATACATTTAAAATTTTTTTTAAAGGATTGTCGAAATAAAAAAAAAATTTATGACTTTTATTTTGATAGATAAGATTCTTATATTTATCAAAAGCGAGAATATTTGTTGTTATGAAAAATCTATATTGAACTTATATTTTCAGATTTTTTTTAATTAAAAATATGGAAACAAAATGAGGATTTTATAGTATGATAAGATAATGATATATTTTCGTGAATCAATATTCCTTTAGGAATATCCATTCTGTATTCAATATTTCTTTACGAATAAATCACTAATTAGTTAATAAATATATATATATATATATATATATATATAATTTAAATGATATATCAAGTTCTTTTAGGATGATTGTTAAGGTGGGTACAATATCTTAAACTTTTAAATTTTTAATGAAATAGTAATGTCTTAGGTACATAATTAAATTACTATATTGTTAAATTGTTAATCAAATCAATTATCAGGTTATTGTACACACATTCAAGATCTATGTTATCATCCGTTCACTCTAATACTGTATATATATACTGTTATGTTTTAGAATATTTGTATACTGTAATCGATTTTTAACGTATTATATGTTCACTTAAATTTATTTGGTTTATTAATATAATATGCTTTTGATTTTCTCTCATGTTATCATTTGTACTGATTATCTTTTTATATTTGGACCTAAATGGATTTTATAATGTATGGTTTATGTAAATATTAATAAGAGAATATATACAGGTTGATATAACATAATAACATGATAGATGATATGTCTTAAAATTAATAGATTTCTAGGGAGGTCTATTTTTTAAAAAAATCACACATGAAGTGAAGTTGTGACTTCTCTTTTAATAGATAAGATAGACTATGATTTTAATTGGTTTAATATTAACCAAATAGTTTAAACCGACTAAACCAAACCAAAATTTATTTAAAACATTTTTTATTAAAGAATATTGTTTCTTCTTGTTGAAATTTCAAAATATAGATTTTGTTTTTATTCAAAAAACTTTCCTAAAATTTTTAATATTTTTTTTGTATTTTTTAAAAAAATCTTTTTTTTTAAATTTACACCAAGATTTTATGTTTACAAAATTTAATAAAATTACAATGAACAAATAAACTTATTGAATTTTTGTGTTTTTTGAAATTTGAAAGAAAAAAATAAATTTTGATAAAAAGATATGTCAAAAATTTATGTTTTATTGAATTTTGATGTAAATTATTTTTTTATCAATGATATAAAAAATTATAAAATTATGGATATTTATTGATTAAAAAATTGATTCTCGTCAAATTTCAACAAAATTAGATTTTTGACATATAATTTTGCCAAAGTTTTATTTTTTTCTTTCAAATTAAAAGAAAATACACAAATCTAACAAGCTTATTTGTTCATTGCAATTTTATTAAATTTTACAAACTTAAAATCTTGATTCATTTTTTATTTTAAATTTTTAAGAAACACAAATTTTTTTTTAAAAATTAAAAAAATCTATATTTTCAAATTTCAACAAGAAGAGTAACAATATTCTTTAATAAAAAATGTTTAAAATTAGTTTTGGTTTGGTTTAGCCGGTTTAAACTATTTGGTTGATAATAAACCAATTAAAATCATGGTTTATGGGCAATTAAGTTTCAACCACATATACTTATTCAAAACTAGTTT
>CAJHQP010006856.1:0-35717 GCA_905132765.1 Moricandia arvensis | reverse complement strand
ACAAATTCATTCAAATGAGAATCCAACTGATCATCTTCACCAAGTCATAGGCAACTTCGACGTTCCGGAAGCTCAGACACCAGATAGGAATGCGTCATCTATAGTGTTGCATTCATCAGGGGGAGTTACATGTGTTGTACTCTTTTTCCTGTCCTGGCTTCCCTTTTTACCACATTGGGTTTTGGGTTTACCAGGAGAGGTTTTAATGAGGCAACATCTAAAGCATGTAACAAGCCCTGAACCAGACATGTCAACCAGGGGGAGTGTTAGGATAAATATTATGTTGACATGTATTTAGCTCTTGTATTTGATGTTATCATTATCATCATAGCATAAGGAATATAATATTCCTTATGACAGTTTATTCCCATGTATAAATATAAGGAGATATGAATGAGAAAGAACAACATTTTCCACAACATTTGTGTTCTTTTGCATTCATTTTTTGGAATTAAAGTAGTTAGTCTATAAGTATGTTCTCGACTGATTATCTGAAAATATAAATTACACTACCTAATTAAAATAGTACCAAATTGTTTTATAGATATCTGATAAAAATCATCTTAAAAGAAGAGATCACATATCCGTGTGGGTAGGACTTATTGGGCCACTCAACAAAAGGCCCACGAGCATTACGTTGTTCAATAACTTTTTTTGTGCATGGAGTTTGGATATATAGATCGAATCTTTGTCCAAGCAGTCCTTTAGTCTAGATTTTGTTAATGGATTTATACACACTACAACAGTTTGATTTTTTCATAAATTCAAAAGTCTTCTTAACATTGTTTTTGACCAACATAGTCTTCCATATAAGGAAGATCATTGTACAGAATTACAGAGAGAACAAATTAGAAGAGACATACAAGATCACAACCATCAATGAGATTTCCTACTCGTCCTATGTTACACTAACATAAGAACGCTCTCTGATTTGAGACGTAAGAGATGAAACATCAGATGGCAAGGGACTTAAAAAGAACCAATGCAGGCGAAGAAGAGCGATCATACTCCTAAACGTAACTACAGCAAGCTGATTTCTCAGTTGTAGTAGAAGAAGATGAAGCAGCATCTTGTTTAGTGATCTTGAGGCCTTGTGGCTGTAAAGCAACAGTACATATGTGTGTTTTCGTTACACAACTATACTGTCTGTATAAGATCATATGAAAGAGTGAGTACGGTTCTTACCTCTGCCTTTGTATCGGTTTCTGTCAATCTTTGTTTGATGTCTTTGGCGATGGAGAGGAAAACTGACTCCACATTGAGGTTTGTTTTTGCACTCTGCAACAATATGTAATCATATCAGTGCTCATCAAGAACATAAAGGGCACATACATATGTTAAGTTTTTACTCACCGTCTCAAAGAATTTGATTCCATACTCATCAGCCAAAGCTTGGCCCTTTGCTGTTGGGATAGCCTGAGAAAGAAGGTCATGCATCAGTATATACTACATACAAGTGTCAAGGTCATAAAAATTAAGTATGCAAGGGAAGATTACTACTTACCCTTTTGCTTTCATCCATGTCAGCTTTGTTACCGACCAGTATTTTGTTGACGTTATCTGAGGCATGCTGCTCTATGTTCTTCATCCAGTTCCTAATGTCTGTCATAAAACAATCACGGCTCAGTCACCACAAGTCTCACAATCCGAACGTCATTGCAAAATTGACTTGGTAGGATAAGATAGTAACAAAACACAGAGAAAAGCAAGAGAGAGATACTGTTGAAGGATGACTCGTCCGTTACATCGTAGACAAGCAGTATACCCATTGCTCCTCTGTAATAAGCTGCATGAAAGAAAAGAACTAAAACGCTTTAGCAACAAGAAAAGAAACAGCTGAATTAGTATGTTTTACTTATCAAGGTAAGGAGATACACAAGTTAAGTTAAAGACTAAGGAATCTACAGTAGATTCATCAATCCTATATAAAAGAGCTTAGTTGCAAGTTTGAATCAAATATTTAAATCAAAAACCAGTTTTTTTTTTTAACCTGTGGTAATAGTTCTGAAACGTTCTTGACCAGCAGTGTCCCATATCTGCAATTTGATACGCTTCCCATCAAGCTCAACAGTTCTTATCTTGAAGTCAATTCTGGAAGAAGAAGTAAGACACAAACTTAGACAAAAGAAGGCATAATCTTTGAGAAAACAGTAAGGAAGACATACCCAATGGTAGTAATGAAACTTGTAGTGAAAGTATCATCTGAGAAACGCAGCAACAAGCAACTCTTCCCCACACCTGAAGAGAGTACATACACACACATCAAGCAAATACAAACAACTCAACACCAAAAACTAAACATGAATTAACTCAACTCTGCAACTTCCTTAGAACTTATATCATTAAAGTCTTCTCCTTTTTTTTTCATTTTACACAATATTTACTCTACTACTAGTTTTAGTAGAACAAATCAAAATCATGAAACCCTAATCAGAGTCCGACAAAACAGTCCCGAGATGTTGTCCGAGAAAGCAATCAAGCACTTGTGAGTATTCAAAGTTTCTTACTTTATATCTACTAAAGAGAGTAGAGAAGTGAAGAAGAAGACGCTTACCACTATCACCGATGAGAAGGAGCTTGATGAGGTAATCATAGTCTGAACGAGCTCTCGCCGGAGCAACTGCCATCTCACAAGATCAGATTAAAGCTCACAGCTTTATCACTTTTGCTTCTCCTACAAAGCTAAACCGTGAGCTCTGCTTCTTCTTTCCAAAGGAGATTGAAATTGTGTCTTTCCAGACAGCAAAAAGAAGTTGATTGCTGCTGAAAAAAAAAATTGTTTAATTTTGTTTATTGTTTTAGACCCTGAATTTTATATATTTTCAATTAGCACCCTTGTTTATTGCAAAGAAGTTGATTGATGAGGGTAAAAGTTGATCAGAGTACAAATATTTGGGGTCATTGTAGAATATTTTGGAAACTTCAGGGCGCAGTCAGCGGAAGAAATAATGAATGTTCGGTGTGATCATGTGTGACGGATGTATTGTAGACAAGCAGAATAGTGGAGTTTTCTGGTGAGCTGTCAAGCAGTTAGTGGGTGAAAACGGTTGCTTTGCTGTATGTACGTCGTACGCTAGCGCAATCCAGCGAAGTATCTAATCATGCCAGAGCCTCTGTTTACATGTGGCATGGTTCCAGACTAAGTCAAATATATATATATTTATCCACCAGACACATAATTATTATATAAAAAATTATTAAACTTGTTAACAGTGTCTCAATCCTCTTAATTATCCACTATCTATAATTCAAACATTGAACGTGTCTCCTCTTAGCGTAAATGATGTATATATAAGACTTTATTTTCAAGTTTATCTCAAACTCATATGTGAACGATTGATCTATGAAATCATCGTCAATCACACTACATGGCCTCGATGTTTTGTCTTATTACAAACATAGAAAGATGGTTTATGTATCAATTAACAATGTGAAAAGTACAGCCACTACATTAATAAAAAATCCACCGACGTTTTCTGAAAAAATTACTGTATAAATATATTTTAAAACATCTTTAAATCCTTTCCAAATATTAGGAATATTCACGTTTATTTTACGCTGTATTTTATCTACATATCATGTTTGTTTTTTTAATATCATGTTCATATACCGAGATACAATGTGTCGATTTAACAAAAAGAAAATATAGATGACTAATCTTAGAGATGCAATAACATGATAGATATAGAGATGCAATAACATGATAGATATAGAGATGCAATAACATGATAGATATAGAGATGCTAACGTATATCTCAATACGGTCAATTAATATTACGCTACGTTTTGTTATATTAGAAACCACTTTTGATTGATTTTAGTTCAGTATTTGAAGTTTTTTTTTTCTGTTGGAGATGAAGTTCCTTGTACGTTGAACACTCTAAACCGCAAATGGAAGTGAAGTGCACCGAAAGGAGTTAGTGTGGCGGCTAACAAACGCAGTGACTTTATATGAAAGTCATCGTCACATGCTTCTTCCATTCTTCAAGGAACAACCTCATCAGCATCTTTAATCATTCTCCCAAAGTTAAGTATTTACATATATACTTTAGCATATATCAATGATTATTGTAAATGTGTTCATTATTATTTCTCTTAGTTATGTAGATGATGGAGCAATGAAGCTGACTAACAATAAAATGAAGCAATGAATAGGATTGTTAAAGAATGAAATAACTTGAAGTTAATTCAATCAATGTCAAATTACAAGAATCAATATTGATAGTAAGAGGAGGGTTAATGATATAAGATATGAAGGTTAAAGAAGTTATTACAAGAACTAGTTAATTAGTGATGACAATTAATCAATGAATTGGACGCAGATGCGAAGAGAAGAATCTGATCTTTGGACGCAAACACAAGTTTAGTTTCATCTTCTGGCGCTGGAAGATTCAGATCTAACTCCATAAAATTGTTTTCCCGTATAGATTCTTGGTGATGACTTGATGGTATGATTGTTGAGTTAGCGTTTGCATTCACTGTTAAACCTCTATGTCTCCTCATATGACCTCCTAAGGCTTGTCCTGAAGCAAACTCGGCCTTGCAGATCGAACATTCATGTGTTTTTTCCTGTTTCTTGCTACCTTCACCACTAGTTACTTGCAGAGAAAGAAAGCTTCCTACAACTCTTGTAGCTTCAACTGTTTTAACCGCAGACACCGGAACGATAGCTCCAACTTTAGGCTTCTTATGGCTAGTCCTGTGCCCTCCTAGCGCTTGAAACGAGTGGAAGCTTTTATCACACGTTTTGCACTGGTAAACACCGTCGAGCCCTAACCCTAGAGTAGCCACAGGTTTCTTGTTTCCCAAGAAACCAATTTTCTGCGTCGACAAATGATCACCACTACCTTTTGATCTATGCCCTTGAGACAACAACATTAGACAATTCGCCATGTCTTGGTCTTCGTCCGTAACTCCCTGGAATTCGATTTCACCAGCTCCTTCTTCTCTTGCCTCCAGTGATCGTTCCTCGCTGCAAACGCTGGACATTGCTTCTGTGTTAATAAGAGGAGACGCAGATCGCTGACGTTTGGAGCGTTTTCCCTTGATGAGGAGTACTAGACGCGTCTCCTCATGAACACTTGTCATAATCATCCGACTTTTAATTTGGCTATGTTTCAAGAACACAAGAGGGGTATGTATATATAGAGAGAAGTATCAGACTGTTTGGTGGGTTTGGTTTTTCTGTTTGAGTATCTATATATATATATATATATATACTTGTGATTGTATTTGTTTATACGTACAACACTCTCGTATTATAAATAGAGTATATATGTAATGAAGGGTAAGACAAAAGATGAGAAAAGAAGCAAACCCCAAATAACTTTTGGTGAAGGATTCCTTTCTGGAAGTTTTGGTTTGCAAGCCTGGAACCACTTGTTTCTCTCCTCTTGTTTTTTTGGTTTTTTATACTAGTTTTCTCTTTATTTGGTTAACTTTGTTTTGCTTGTCTTATGGATCAAATCAAATTTAATTACTCATGAAAACTTCTCCAGTTCTTCCTTATAAATTCCATATCTTGGTACCATACTACCATTAGCTAATAACACAAATTTGGATTCAATATATTAGCACTTATCTTAGCAGAAAAAATTAATAAACTCTAAGTATATATGTATATATATGACTTAAATTCGAAATACTATTCCACTTCTAACGTTGTATCATGATACCACTAATCATTGTAGATTATGTACACTGAACTTAGCTAGCTGATTAATTAATCAAGCTAATCAGTTGGAAAGTAAAAAGCAATCAAATGTTGTGGTCGACAGTTTTCATGTGCAGTTGAACCACAACACAACTATGATTCATGATCATAGTTATATTATAATTTAATAATATTTTAACAAAATTAATATATAATATAACTTCCTATGTTTGCGCCTCTTTCTAAGATTATTTTGATCACCCAATTAATTGATCAATCATTATTAATCTTGTGATTAGCTAATAATGTGTATTTGGTGAAGTAACCTCTCTTATCTCAGTTTCTTAATGTTTTTATATAAAAATATCATTTGCTATAATGTCCTATATGATTGTGTAGTATACAAAAAAACTCGGTGGCATAACAATTTGTGAAATTTGGCAAAAAAAAAGGTTCATATAATTGATAAAGATTCCACAAGAGTAAGAAAAAAATAATGAGTTTCTTAGAGCTGGATTTACATCCAACTTTTAGTCATTCAACTCTAAATAATTAGTTGTCCTTGGCTCTATGATTATTTCTTGATAACGTCTTGATAATATATATAAATAGATTATACTAAGACGAATATCTTTGAGTGTATTGTGAAGCTAGGATCACAATTTTATAATCATATATCAATAGATAATAATTGAATATATGAGGATTTGATTTAAGTCTTGGCGTTGAGTATTGTATGTGTGAAAGAGAGAGAGAATTGCTTGGCCGCCAAAAGAAGCCATTACTTGCCAACTAGCTAGCTTCACTCCTCACACTAAGCAAAGCATATACTTTTTAATCATCAGCAATTCACCATAATTATTGCTCGTTCATCATCATCTTAACAAAACCCTTTTATTTAGAAAACAACTTTTTAGCAGGAATTTTCACAAACCTTTATGTGATGGTTGCAAAAATCATATAGGGGCTAGGGGTGGAGGACATCTTCATATCATTTAATCAAAACAGGATTAGTTACGAGTGAAGATAGCTCACAAGTCACAACAAACCTAAAAATATTATTTATGACCCATCTTTTGTTTGTTAGAAAATGTTTACTTACAAACCTAAAAATCCCATACACATATGATCCACTCTCGTCTTTTTTTTTTGTTAAGAAAATATCGTATATGTCAGTGACAGAAACACAAACAAATCATGCAAACGAGAGGTTATATCATTTTCTTGACACCTCACCCTCATATGAATTATGACAATAACTGTATGTATTAATTAAATACTGACAAAACTATAAAACGATATTGCCCATTGGTAAATTTTTAAAAATATATTGATAAGCGCCATTAGATAGAACCGGTATATATTGATGTCATCAATCATGTAACTAACTATAGTGACATAATTTCATAGTGCCCCATCTTGATAGTGAAGGTGGGTGCATCGTGATTGGTGAATAGAATTATTATAAACCAATCTGTTAAGCATCACCTGAATGATCTGGCATTAATAGATAAGAAAACAACAAAACTATAGTGCGCACTACCATTTTTAGATAAATATTTTGTAACACTGTTTAACTATAATGTCACAGTTCAATAAGTTGTTCTATTTATAGTGTGCCCAAATCATCAAGTGTTGGATTATTCGAAAAAAAAAGCAAAGTAAAAGCCATGAAGAAGACCAAGGCTTTATCGCTCTTACTGCTTGTGGTAACGGTCTTGGCTACAACTAATAGGCGGGCCGAGGAGCTGCATGTGGCCAGAGCACAAAGAACCCTGATGATGACGGAGAAGATAGCAGGAGAAGACGTTGAGGCCGATGTGAATAACCACCACAGCATTCCAAGAGAGTCATGGGATAGTAATGATACAATCCATGGCCCATAGTTACATCATGTTATGCTCGTTTGTTCTCTCGATTCAACTGTAATATATACTTGTTATGTTTGATCCCTTGTAACCATGCCAACCGTAGGTTGCTTGTTAATATAAAAGTTTTAACTATATTAAGACGAACCGGTTTAATATTGTGATTGTCCAATAGAGAGAGAGAGGTAACCAGGCATAATGGCCAAGAGATTATTTGTGAATAGTAGTAATCATCATCTCTGGTACACATTGACAATGTGGAGATCAATTAGATTCCAAAATGGTTCAGTAAGGCTGGCTTAGGTGCAATCGCCTTTGCAAGGAACGTCTGCGCAGCGGCAAACCGGTTTTCCAGCAGCTTCCCAGCCATTGAAGCCACGTTCCAAGATCATGATGTTTTTTATTCCACTTTCTTGTTTCTTCTCGTCCAGATAATTCACGAGTCTTCTTGCACAGGTTGGGCCACGAACCTGCAATGGATTGGTTTCAGAAACTTAAGAATCACAATGAAAGGTCCTGCACGATGGCATACATTAAGCAATCAAAACAGTTGCAAGATCATGTGAAATCTGTTATTTTGAAGATGAAAACCTGTAGCACAACACAAGAGATTGAGATCCATCTAAAAGAATCTCCATTTACTCCACTTACAACCTATAAAACATGAGCTACTTATAACTAAAAACTCTTTTTAACTTATTGAAATTTTCACCAATAAAGAGTTCATAGACAATACAAAGCACCATTCAATCATCGTCGAGTGTTCCTTCATGATGTAACCTCAAAAGTGTGTAATAAGAGAGAGACATACCTGGCTCAAAGCACAGTGGAAGACAAGTGTGTCTTTATCCTTGACATGTTGAACAAGATGAGAGATCCTATCATCAAAGGAGCCACTCGCATAGTGTAGAGAACCAGCTATATGCCCGTCATAGTTCCTCTCTTCATCCCTTAAAACAAAACAATGCACATCTTGGTAAGAAAGTCTCGATATTTACAAGCCATAGCTATATATTACAAATAAAAGTTCGATCCTTTATTAACATCTCAGCCACCTAACCACATAATCTTTGTTCCAAGCTCAGCACATGAGATTCCTAACAGTTGTTTTTGAATTGAAACCCAACAAGATTTCACCTTTAGAGAACATTGAGATTCGATCTAAAACTATTGCTACAGTGAATAGATTAGTGACGATGAATAAAAACCGTGAATGTTGTGTAATAGAAAGTGAACCTGACATCGATGATGGCGATGTTGGGACGACGATGGAGAGGAAGGAGCTGAGTAGAGGTGATGTAAGAGATGCTTCTCGCCATCTTTCTCTTTTTACTGAAAAAGGAACAAATGCCTCTCACCATCTTTTACAACACTTTGCTTCTTCTACGAACACCATTAAGCGTGCTACGATTGATATAAACGTATATATATAAAACTATACATAGAGATTACCAACAAGCGGGGATAGCTCAGTTGGGAGAGCGTCAGACTGAAGATCTGAAGGTCGCGTGTTCGATTCACGCTCACCGCAATTACTTTTTTTTTAAATTTGATTTTGGTACTCTCTCTGTCGTTCAGCGGGTTTGAATGTTTTTCTAAACCTCTGCGGGGTCAGCGGGTTCAGTCTGCTAAGACGTGGGTCAAGGAAACGTGTGTGAAAAACAATCGTTGACCCTGACTTTTCTTCATGACTATTATTCGTATGAAAATGAAACTTCTTAATCTAATAAATTTTATTATTTAAGCGGAAAAGTATATTCACCAATAAATGTGTAAGGAACTAAGATTTTCGTATTGCTGTTTATTTTAACAGTGTCAGATAAACTATGATTGCATGAAAAAATGGTGCAGAGAAACTTTTAATTCTTTTCTTTTTTTGAAGAAAGAAATTCTAAATTCTTTTGCTAAGAAGAAATATTGAATAAGCAAGAATTTTTTCTTTCTCTGCATTTTTAATCATAAACTAGGTTGTGATCCGCACGACCGTGCGGGTTTTCTGAGTATTAAAATAATTTTGGTTATACAATAAAATTTAGCAGTACATTAATGTAATCTGATGTTATATATTATCTAACTTTATAATAATGTTTGTGTGACTTATAATATTATTAGTATAAAATTATAAATTTTTAATTTTTATAACATTTTTTTTAAAAGAAACTGTTATGTAAACTAATTTACATATATTTTTTGTTTTATTTCTAAACTTGAAATATAGTGGAAATTAATTTTTTTGTACCTATGTAACAAAAAAAGCAAATTTTTGGGATACTATTAAAATTATTTTAAATAATTTTTATTTTTTTATAAATCTAAAACGAATTAAATTTTTAATTATTTTGTGATAATTAAAAACTAATTTTCGAAAATATATTTTAAAAAGATTCTGAAGAATTTTAAAAGGTCTTAAAATTTTCAGAAATATATTTATTTGTATTTCAAATAAAAATTAATAGATGTGAAAATATATTATAATTATGTTATGCAAAATTTAATAAACTTTCTAAGGATAGTCCAAATTAAAAAAAATCACACATGAAAGAAGTCATGACTTCTATTTTAATAGTATAGATTTTGTTTTTATCTTCACATTTGGATATTTTTTGGTGGGTTTAAGATAGTTTGGGTGTGGCAATAAACAATTGAAACTTTGGAATAAAACAGGATGAAATAAAATAAAAATATCCAATATTTAATAGTGCAAGAAAGTCTCCTTTCTGTTATCTTCCATCTCCAGCAAATCTGATAACACTTCCGACACGATTTTCGAGACGTTCGGAATAAAAAGGTGAGAACTTTGAGCTTACCCATAAGCTCCTGAATCTATGGATACTCTCCATCTTATTCAAATTTGAAAGCATTTTGATCTTTGAGAGCATTTTGGATTGTTGACACAGGAGAGAAGAGATGGAGATCGACAAAGCTATAGGAGAAAGCGACGACAAGAGGTTGGAGACCAAGTATAACAACGCTATCTTCGTCATCAAAAGAGCTCTTTCTCTCTACTCGTTAGTTCCTCCTCTTCCCTCTTCAGATTCATTGTCTTACAAACTTTGATGTGATTTATCTCAACGTTGAATTTCTTTTTTCTTTTGTTGGATTTAGTAAAGTGCTCATTGGTCTCAGTTAAATTTGCTAGTACTAGCAATCTAGCATATTGTTTTGAGGGAAACTCTTTCTTAGGATGGGTTTAGTTACATGATCTTCTCAATGATCTTGCTTTTTATGTATGTTGGTGAACTGCTTAGGTTGTAAGTTCTAACCATGTTCTCTCTATGACATGTGAGGATCTTTTCATGAAGAAAAGTAATGTTTTTTTTCACATTTGTAAGATGATCAATCATAAGGATTGGAATTTCTCCTCTTCGTTTTTAGTCTTTCTTTAATGGTTTAGTTAGCTTTTATTATGCAAAGATTTGTATGTACTCAAGACTACAAGTTCGATACACACCAAATCATGTTAATCAAGATGTGTGTGTCGTGTTCATTTCATTGTGTGTGTATGTTGTACAAACATTACATTACGGTTAAGATCACGTATTAAGTTCTACTTTACTGATTCTTGGAAACTCTCATCTTCTGCAGTATTGAAGAGGTCGCCTTTAGTTTCAATGGAGGAAAAGATTCCACTGTAAGTTAAATCTGCTTCCTTATCTTTTTCTATTTTCCTGGTTTCCTCAGTAATAATAGTGACTCTTATCATGATTTTAGGTGTTACTGCACCTTCTTAGAGCCGGCTATTTTTTGCATAAGAAAGAGCTCAGTTGTTCTAATGGAGGTCTATCAAGTTTTCCAGTCCGGACCATATACTTCGAGAGCCCTTCTGCCTTCACTGAAATCAACTCATTCACATATGATGCAGCTCAAACGTAAGAACAAGTTCTTCTGTGTATGCTTCCAGAATGATCATTTTTTTTTCTTCTGGTTGGCTAATCATCTCGTTTTATATTCGCAGTTACGGTATACAGCTTGATATCATTCGTCAGGATTTCAAATCCGGGTTGGAGGCATTGTTAAAAGCTAATCCTATTAGAGCTATTTTTCTTGGTGTCCGAATTGGTGATCCTACTGCGGTTAGCTTCTCTTGAAACGTCAAGCATCAGTAGAACTTGTGATAAGTTTTGATCACTGTGTTTGATTGCTTCTCATTGTTATATTCCAGGTTGGTCAAGAGCAGTTTTCTCCTAGTTCCCCTGGATGGCCGCCCTTTATGAGAGTCAATCCTATTTTGGATTGGTCATATAGGTATCCTTTGTCTCCATAATCATATCTTCTTATTGCCTTCTCTCTCGCTTGCTCTTTCCACTCAATCTACAGTAAATATGGATTGGTGGTTTTATGAATCAGTGTGCTTGACGTGCAATATATCATGAGTACAATTTTCTTGATATATTTGTAAAAGAATAAAGTTTATTGATGTATCAACTTGCACTGGTGGGTCACTGTGACTGGTACATCCAAAATATGGCAGTCTAACCCATAAAAAGGTTTTGAAAATTTGGAAACCATAGCAATTATAGTTTTTAATGCGTCCTGTGCAGAGATGTTTGGGCGTTTCTCCTAACTTGCAAGGTCAAGTATTGCAGCCTTTATGACCAGGGGTAAAAGCTCTCCCCACAGTTTCACTTTTTTTTTAAATTACGTTCTTGCCCAATTCTTCTTATATTGTGTCTCATTTCTGACTATACAGATATACATCAATTGGGAGTATTCATGATACTGTTCCCAACGCGTTGTTGTCTGTTAGCGACAGTAAAGAGAAATTCAAACCTGCTTATTTGCTTTCTGATGGGAGGTTAGAGAGGGCAGGCAGAGTCAAGAAAAATGCTTCAGTCAAGAATGACATCGATAGTGATTCACATAAACACGAGGTGCTTTTGGCCTCAGTTATTGCTGTTGGCGATGAGATTCTGTAAGTCATTCCTTCTTAAAGGTTCCTGTTTATTCTACTAGGTGCAATGAAGTTCTTCCAACCCATTTATCTGTTCCATAGCTCAGGTCTGGCACTGTTGAAGATCAGTTAGGACTGTATCTATGTAAAAAGCTAACTTCTGTTGGTTGGTCGGTGCAACAAACTTCTGTTCTTCGGAATGATGTGAGTGAGATGTACTCATTGTCTTTGTTGCATCAACTAGAGAAAGTAAATGGTTTCTTATCTCTATTAACGCTTCACTGTGCTTCTTTGATCAGATTGATTCTGTATCCGAGGAAGTTGACCGCCAAAGGTCTCTCTGTGATATGGTGAGTCCGTTAAACAGATGATAATAAAATCAAACAGAGGGTTTGTCTTGGTGAGATATAACTGACAGTTTTCATGTGATTGATGCTTCTGGAGGTATTTATTTATGGTGGAGTTGGTCCCTTGCATTCAGATGTTACTCTGGCTGGTGTTGCTAAGGCATTTGGGGTTCGCCTGGTACGTGTCTCTTTCATTTTGACTTATGGTTAAAATAGTTTAATAAATGCCGTAAAGCTCAATGGATCTGAGTGTCAGTGAGTGAAATCACCACTCAATTATAATGTAAGAAGCTAATAAAGTCGTTTATTCAGGCGCCTGATGAAGAGTTTGAGGAATACCTTAGGCATCTTATCAGCGAGCAGTGCACAGGTGACAGGAATGAAGTGAGTTCAGTCTTGAAATAACCGTTGGATTTATCTATCTTGAGACATAATAGCTAAAATTTATAGCATCAGAGTCGTTTTGCTATGGTTTATCCATTTGTTTTTGCGTATATGGTTTCTCAGCAAGTTGATTGCTTTTGTCTTTTCAGATGGCTCAGTTGCCAGAAGGAATTACTGAACTACTTCATCATGAAAAGCTTTCGGTGCCATTGGTAGGTGCTCTCAGAACTCTACTCAGAAGTTATCCTCCTTCTATAGCCATTCGATCACTGATCACTGGTTAATTTTTGTAGATCAAGTGCCGCAATGTGATTGTTCTTGCTGCTACAAACACTGAGGAGCTCGAGAAGGAGTGGGAATGTCTGACCGAACTAACTAAATTGGGTGGAAGTACATCACTCAGGGAGCTATCCGCATCAAGGCGCTTGATGACATCTTTAACAGATGTATGTTTTTCTTCCCCGTTTCTTGCAATGTCTTTGCTACTTCTTTGGTTTTCATGCATGGATTTGGGTTTAACAAAGACAATAGTCAATAGTCATTTCCTAGTTTCTTTTCAGAATGAGTGACTTTGGATTTGCTGTTTTTTTTTTCCTGGAATGCAGGTTGAAGTCGCAGAACCTCTTTCAAAACTTGGTCTCGAGTTCCCAGACATATATCTTGGTACCTGCCTTATATAATTTAACACTCAGAGCATCTAAAGTCTCAGTCTTAACCGCAATCTTCTTGTCAGGGAGTTACCGGAAATCCAGACAAGGTCCTATCATCATCTGCTTGAAGGGAAAGGTACAAACAGATACATTTGATCTGGTTTCATTTATTCCACTCATGTTTCGAGACTCATAATTTCCCTTCTATTATTTGTTCTCCAGGATAATGCACGGATTGACTCAGCCATACAGGCTCTATGCAAGAAATTCAAGGAAGGTGTATTCGTAGACATGCAATAGCTACAGGTTTAGTTACTGGTCGAGCTTGAGAGGCAGCTTCAATGGCTTCTACTATTTTACTGGTCACAGACGCTCAGAGGAACGGAGAGAATAGGATCAGAGTTAAACATTTTAAAGAAACCGCAACAGCTGATGGTTTTGTATTCATGAACGGTTTAATTTTGCATTCTAGAGATTTGATTCAGAAATTTGACCGTAACTTTGTTTGAATTTACAAGGTACACGTATATTACTATGCTGAAAATTTAATTTTATACATAATAGTCTACCCCTAAGCCCTAAGAACAGAGCAAAACACCTTACATGAGATGAGATCATCAGAGAAGTTGATAACATGGCAACATGCTCTGCTCCTTTCCTTGTTTAAGCTAGCACCTATCATCTACGAGGCTCTTGATTGAATTCAACTCTAGAAACAGTAAAAAGCAAGAACATCATCTGTCTCCAGGATTCTACATGGACTTTTGAACTCCACTGTGTTTTAGTTCTCTGGCTTCACACTTGAGTTTATGATACCCGAGAGAGGAAGTGATGTCACAGGAGCAGTATCGGCGGCGGAAGCAACGTTGTTGTTGTTAGTCACATGCGTTGGAATGATTTTTGGCTGAGCATGCAGTTGATGATGAGACTGGTACATATCCACTGGCTGAGGCGGAGAAGGATCGGTGCTAGGGCCGTCTTTATTGTCTTCCCGCACGAAACTGTGAGAAGCTTCTTGACTGTTATTGTGACCGTTGTTCAATGGTGGCTGATCGCAAAATTTCATCGTCTTAAGGACAAAATTGTCGTCGTGGAGCTCGAATGGAGTGCTGCAAATAGAGACAAGAGATGTCATTTAAATAGAGTTTTATGGACAACATTTGGATGAAAAGAGAAGACCAAATATAATGTTTTAGTTCTTTTTACGTGTTGAAATCGAAATGCACGAGCTGCATGTCTTCCGATATTTCCAATTCTACGGTCGCATGAGGACGAGTCTGGTGCAGCATAACAACAACAATCAGACAATGACCGGACCAAGAACGATGATACTGGTTTGCTTGTTGATTGGTAAATCAGTTTACCTGAACGAGGATAAAAGGCAGAGTAACACCGCCACTAGGAGCATTTCCAGAGCTATATAAATGATCGTTTCTTCGTATCAGATTCTGAAGGCCTACATACTTTTCACACACAGAAGAACAAAGAAGAGAAACCATGTAAGAATCTTGTATGATAAGAGGGGACAGAAGATCAAGCAGTGTGTGTCCATTACTTGTTCTTCCAGTTCTTGGGAATATGCAGTTTTCTTTTCAATCTTGCTCCTAAGTGAGAGTCGTTCAGCCTGCAAAACTTATAAAAATCAGTAAAAAATATTCTAAACGAGGTTTAGAACAAGGGCAAACAAACACAGAAGGTTGGGGTATGAAAACCTTTAACTCTTCAATGTCGCTCAAGCTAGTCCGAGGAAGACCTTTCCACAGAATTTCTTTTTTATACTTGGATATTATATCCATAGCCATGAGGACGTTTAAAGCATCGTACACTCTTCTTCTTATGTTCTTCTCATCATACTGTTGCTGTTTAATAAGGAACGCAAATGATCATAATAGTTTAAAGAAAGAAGCGCATATAATAGCAGATTTACAGCACCTGTTCAAGTTATTAAACTATCAAATAATCGCATACCTGATCCGGGAATGTTTCATCGTTATTTGGGAGTGCAAATTCGGCAACAAGCTCATCCGCAACCTGAAAGTAGCTTTCACCTGTCAGATGCCATATTACATAGGAGCTACATGTTACATGAGACGATTTGATATTCCACTATGTGTGATCTTGTAATCATCAGTTCCATGAGATAACGTAAACACAAGTGAAGGGATGTTCATGTAAAGTAGAAATATTGTTTTTGAGGAAAACTAGGCGTAGTACCTCGTTGTAAGTAGTCCTTCCTTTGCTTTCCACCTTTTCACAAACTGAGAGGAAGCCGGACGAAGAGTTAAATGTAAAAACAAAAATAAAATAAAGAGGCTTCATCCACAGTTCATAGCTATAAAACTTTTAAAACCTTTCAAGCTAAATTGACGTAGGCCTCTTCCAGTTTTATCTGGACCAGACACACGCTGTCCCCTCTTCTTCTTCTTCTTACCACTGCTAATACATTAATGATCAGTTAAAACTACACTAACGATCAGGGAAAAGACAGTAGCATCAATCAATCAACAGTTTTGCTATGTCCCAGCAACGATAAGCATTCAAAGATTGTACATTTTTTTGGACAAATTTGAAGTCAGGAAATAAAAAAAGATCCAAGCTTGTAATAGAATGATCAACACACACCCATTTACATAAAACCCCATTAATAAAGCTTTATCAAAATCCAGTTTTGAGGTGAAAGTGGAGCAATTTGACATACCCAGAAGGTCCTTGAGAAGCAGGATCGTCACCCAGGTTGTTGAGTTGTATAAAAGCACTGTCGCTAGTAGCCACGGTGGTGGTTTGCTCAGTGGGGCTCGACGGCGAACCCATACTGCCGCGATTGAGCTGAAACTGTGTGATCGTGAGAAGAGTGATTATCGTGGGATCGTGAGATCATATACTTTCTTTTTAGCTAAATCTTATCTGATCCTAATTATTTGTATTAATCTTTTTACTTTCTTTTGTATTTTATAAATCTTATCATTTTGTTACTAAAACACACAAAAATATATCGATTAACTTGCGACTAAGCCCAACAAACTCAGCCCAGGACAAATAAGTTTGACTATCAATGGGCCGAGGATAGCTCCGTCATTTTACATCACCATCAAGTCAGATAAAAGAAAGTTTTTAAAAAGCCGTCATCGAATACGTCGTCGTTTCGTCCTCATCGTAAAAGGCCCATTTTAATGACGAGTCCAGCTTTAGACGGCATGAAAACAAACAAATCTCTCGCCTACTAAACCTGACCTTTTGTGTATGTATGTGCTTACATACATTTACACATCATCAAATCATTATAATATTTATATCATCATCATCGACCAACTTATACATCATCTATTTACACGGTCTATATATATTCTTCCTTCTCCTCTTTCTCTTCAAAAACAAAATATTCTCTAGGATTTTTATTCCAGAGTATATTCAAAGGTGAAAAAGAAAATCAAAACACTGAATCATCTAACTACTATAAGATGGGTGAGGTTAGTCAGAAGAAGGAAGAAACGGCGACGAAACCTGATCAAGGAGAGAAGAAGCCAGTCAACGTTGTAGTTATGAAGCTTGATATGCATTGTGAAGGTTGTGGCAAGAAAATCAAACGACTCTTGAAACATTACAAAGGTAAATTAATTATAATGATTTTAACTCTCGATGAATAGACTCAAGTTATAGAAACCCTAATTAACGTGTGTTCTCTGGTTATTTGTTTATATTACTCAGGCGTGGAAGATGTGAAGATTGATTATAAAGACAATAAAATGACGGTGGTCGGGAACGTGGATGCAGAGGCAGTTCGGGACAAAGTCGCCGAGAGAATTAAGAGAAAGGTTGATATCGTGTCTCCCAAGAAAGAAGCTCCTCCTCCTCCTCCTCCTTCAGGCGGTGAAAAGAAACCGACGGAGGAGAAACCTGCCGGCGAGGGAAAAGATGGGAAGAAGAAAGAGGAAGGAGAGAAGAGAGCTCCTCCACCTCCTGCTCCACCAAAAGAGGTAATATTATATTTTAAAGTCTTAAAAGTATTTATTGAAGTTTCATACGTCAGTCCATTTTGCATGTGGTTTGTAACGTGTATGCACACTTCAAAACTTTACGGTATTATTTTTGCACTCGTTCTTATCCAAATCCATTTGATAATAAATAAATAAGTCGCTCCGCCAATTGTAATTTAAAATTAGCTAAAGATTAATCATTCCATATGATAATAAATAATAAATAATAAATCATTCCGCCAATTGTAATTTAAAATTAGCTAGAGATTTAATCATTTTTGTCAAAAATAAACTAAAAATTAATCATTGTTCTTGATGATGTAATTTTATTTGGTGTGATCATGCAGAGTACGGTGGTTCTGAAGACGAAATTACATTGCGGAGGTTGCGAACACAAGATCAAAAAAATTGTCAACAAAATTAAGGGTGAATCTACGAACCTAACTCCATTTTGACGAATCGTTCTTAGTATATTAGATATATTAATTGATACGGTTGGTGATGGAAGCAACAAAGGATTAAATAATACATTAACAGGTTGGACCACTACTATATTTATTATCTTAATAGGAAAAAATCAAATGGTTAGCTAAGAATTGGTTATAGCCTAAACTATGAGCTTAATTATTACTAATAGTAATAAATTAGTTAATTAATGTTTGAATGTTAATTTACAGGGGTTAATTCAGTGGCTATTGATAGCGCCAAGAACTTGGTAACAGTGAAGGGGATCATTGACGCTAAACAACTCACTCCTTATCTCAACGAGAAACTTAAACGTACCGTCGAAGTTGTTCCACCCAAAAAAGAGGAGGGAACCACCGTGGCGGCGGCTCCAGCCGGCGGTGAAAAGAAGGACAAAGGTGCTAGTGAAAAGAAAGACAACAAAGATGTAGTTGAAAAGGACGGTGGTGGTGAAAAAAAGAAAGAAGTTGCTCCAGCCGGAGGAGGACACGGTGGTGGTGAAAAGAAGAAAGAAGTAGCTCCAGCCGGAGGAGGAAACGGTGGTGCTGCGGTGGAGGTGAAGAAGTCGGACTATACCGGTTATGGTTATCCACCTCAGCCCATGTATTACCTCCCACCAGGACAAATGTACGGTCAACACTACATGATGCAAGGTCAATCATCTCAATCGTATGTGCAAGAACCGTATGTGAACCAAGGATACGTACATGAATCGTATACCAATCGAGGATACGGCCAAGGGTATGGACAAGAAGCACCACCACCACCACAACCGTATATGAACCACCAAGGGTATGCAGATCCTTATGCTCATATGCGTGCTCCTCAGATGTTTAGTGATGAGAATCCAGAAGGGTGTTCTGTTATGTAAGTGAAATGAAAGGAGAATAAATTGTAAATAACTAAGAAAGGTAGATACGGTAAAATTGTATCTTAACCGGTGAAACTGGCCGGGTTTAACCGGTTTTTGAGAGAAGTGGGTTGGATTTTATATGTTGGTAGGTTTACTCTATCGACTATATGTATAAATACAGTTTCCTTATATTATAAGATTAGATCCTCTGTTTAATAACTTAGTTTGTGCTAATGTATGTAATGTTCAAGTGATCATAATGAAAATATATCTTTCTACAAACAACTTTTTCTTTAAGAAAAGCATATTCCACAGTTATGATGAAAGTGAACGGTCCACCACGTTCCACATAAATAAAAGAGGAAATAGCAATGTAGGTCCATTACAAAAGATCATTACAACTACTCCTAGGAGTCTTGAAGACTCGTTGTAAATCGTTATGTATTTATAAGCACAATGGTATTAACAACTGGTATATTATTTCACAAATTGTAAATTTTGCAAGGGTAAAAGCCATATATGTATAACACAACCGACAACGCATTACAAGTCGTATAGGAGGTGGTGGTTACCGCATCTCAAATCAAACTTCACAACGAGAGAAGAATAATTCATTAAGTACTGGCTGGTCTTTATTTCGAATATAGGTTGATTTATAAATTATAACGCAGTGTTTATACTATATATATTAGCCAAAAATTGCCATTACCTTAAAAACTATATTTTATTTCGGTTGATAAAATCGCTGGAACGTTCGGGAACGAAGGCCGTAAGAATTTGTGAAAAGGCAGAATACTTGGCTAATCTTTCAAGTCTCGAAAACCTATTTTTTTTATGAATTCCAAACCTTTTTTGGGAACGTTTGGAAAGGAATAAAAATACAATATTTTTAAAAAACTTTAATTATTTTTGTATGTAGAATCATCTTTAGTATTTCCAGAAGTTCCTACGTTTCAGGGTTATGATAGCTCTTCGTTTAGAGGGGTAACACAATAATGGTTGAACACATCATAAAACACATACAACTTGCATTCAAAGATATATATTTAAGAAAGAAAATATTACATATTTTAAAATATATTGGTAGGGAACAATATTTGTCTCATAAAGTTTCAAAGAAAAAAAAAACTATATGTATTTTGTCTCATTGGTTCAATAAGGCCAAAAAGAAGAGTCGATTGAGACGTTATTTATATGTTAGGTTTGAAAGAAGTTAGTATGAGGTTGGAAATTGTTAATAACATCAATCATAATTTATATTAAATTGCTATATGTATTAATTTAGTCTTATTGTATCAAGAATTTTTTGCTAGTTTAAACCGTACGTCTTCATCAGATATGGTCATCAAAACTTGTTGGCCAGAATTGCCAAGGGACAAATAACTATTAGCATTCTCCAATAGGTAGATTTATACACAGAGATTGATGTGGTTATTAAATTATACTCATATGCTCATTTTAGGGTTTCTAAATTGTTTCAACCAGTGTGTATATTTACTGGAAAGCAAATAATATGTATTCCTAATTGGTGTGACTTACATATCTGAGTGATGTTAATGATGGTGAATAAAATTTACAATATTTTTTTTTATGTTATGATCTATTGTTTATCGTAAAATTGCTATTGGATGAGAAAGAAATAAGTGTTTTATAACCTAATCACATTTTAAAATTCAAAAGATATTAATTTTTAGATCGTTGATGTAATATTTTAAAAGGTTTTATTAGTAAAAAAAATATTTTTAAAAGGTTTTTTATTAGTGCTGTGATTCGAGCCATCCTTCGACCTAAAGAAAATACTGAACCATCCATCATAGTTTGTATGTACTGCAGAACATTTTCACTTGCAATATGTTATATAATCTTTTAGTGAATATGATGAATGTTTCTATATTTGTCAATTTCTACAGAACACTCATTCGAGATAGTCTAGAATCTTCCAGCATTGCATGACTAAAAAATGATAAAATAGTCATAATGAAGCAGGAACCAATGAAATGTATCAGTCCCTTCGTGAATAGAATTGTTGGTTTCTTTCACACTCTCATCCAAAGTTAGTAGGTGCAGATTAAGCTAATCTTAGCCATGCATGTGCCCCATGTCTTCTACTGATTAATTCCCTAAAATCTAATAATATATGTTATTTCAGTTTAGGAGTATTGTAGATCAACGCCGACTATTGATGTAATTTTTCTTTAATCTATGATATGATTACAAATACAACTTAATTAACCGTCCAAAATATACGTACGTCATAAGCCAGTTAATTAATAAAATTATATTTTAAGATTATGTGAGTGAGTATATGGACCTACGTACGTATGATCGTATTTCTCAAAAAGAAAATATAAACGCGGAAATGCCGATAATGCTTTTAGGATGAGAAGGTTCATGCTATTTCATATGTCAGCAGAGAGATTAATTTATTGTAATTTTGCATCTTGTAAATTATTAAACTTATTTTGTTTTCTGTTAACTAAGAATGAGTTTATACATTAAACTTCTTAAATAATAAAATGTTTGCTTGTCGCTGTCACACAAAACAAATAGCGAAAAGACAGATAAGTAAAATCAGAAGGTATGCATATGATAATAGTTGAAAATATACAGGTGTTTGTTTACTAAATAAAAAAGGAAAGAAGAAATCACCAAAGTATATAATTAGCTTCAGAATCTGATTTGTTCGACTAGCAAACCATTTTTCCAGAATATCTTATAATACAGATGCATCATCTAATCATCCGTTATCTAATATACATGAGACTGAATGTATTAATCAACTTCTTGCATGATTAAGGTTCAGTGTGAGCTTCACCAAAAGATAACATATGAACCAAAAATGTATATTTAATTTCCTCAAATCATTTGCTGATGCCAAAGCACTTACAGATATTATAATAATGACATATAAAACTATTATTGCATTTTAATAAAGAAGATCCTCAGCGACATTATAAAACATATATAGTGATATGATGACGACGACGACAATAAGGTAAAACCATGAACTAACATGCCACGAGTTTCTGACTCAGCTTTGAATGTGACATACAGTTACCACTGTACATAATATTTTTTTTTATCAAATCACTGTACATAATATTTAATAACCTCCTCTCAATTCTTAATAAACAAGTAGATGCCGTTCGAATACTGCTACACTAATGATATATCATGAGATTATGACTTTTATGATGGCTTTTTTATATTGATGATCATGTAAAATGAACATGAGCCCATGATTTATGATCAATGGTGTGGGGTTTTATGTTGACATGCTATAACTAGTGGGACCGATCCACGTCAGGCCGACATGGCAACATTTTTGTCGCTTTCCCAACAATCAAATGCCGGATAAAGTCTAAATCTCTATACATGAACTTTCTAGATCCAAAATGGTCCAATCAAAAGATACAAACATGTATCCACATGGTACCATGCGATTACCTGGACAGTACATGCATCATGTCGCTCTTAAGCCCGATTACAACTAGATATAGTGAAACTCAAACCCAAACTGATTGATATTCACCATGTCAACAATCTTAAAAAGAAATATAAACAAATTGTATTATCATAAAAGTTACTTTGAAGATTTTAAGGATAATCTGACCTTTTCAAAATTACTTGGTCGCGCAGATACACGTGCAACCATGATTCCACATTGTATGGTTTTAGACTCAAGTATAAACTAACCAATTTTTTTTGTTATTAGATGGGAGTAATTTATGATTGTTTTCCAAGTCCAACTATATCTTATCCATTTATAATCTCTTTTAGTTGACCAAACAAAACCAGTCCTCTGTTACACTAGGGAAGCCATTATAGTCCAAGAAACCTTTATTTGTATTCTGATTTCTGACTATTATTTACAAAAAAAAATGAAATTAATTGGACCATACCATTAGTTTTTGTAACTTGTCAAACACTTTGAACTTAACATTATTCATTGTTAGGCTGACGTTGATATTGCATTTCAAGATTTTCCAGTTTTATAAACATCGGTTTTACTCTTTTTAGCTTTTACATGCTGAATAGTCGTGTTGGCAATTACATTTTTTCACTAAAAAAAAGATTTCCTTAAATACCGAGATAGTTTGGGCCTGCCTAACACTCAGAATGGGTTTGAAATTCATTAATTCTCGTGGGCCAATATGATCAGACCGAACCATATACAATCGAACCGAGATCGTTAAGGAAATAACAGAACAGTTAAACGAAGAACTCCAAATGATAAACACAATGGCCTCAAATGTCGGAAATCGAATCCGATTCCTGAGTTTCGGGAAGCTTCCACACGTATCTGCTTCACTGTTGAGAACCCATAATCCTCGTAGCTTCTCCCTTCTTCTCCTTCATCCTCCTCTTCTTCCGTCTCGGCGTCGTTGTATCTCCATCGTTCATCGTCGCCCTCTTCTTTGGCTTCGCTCATCTCCTCCTCTATCCTCCATGTCATCTCAGGCTGAATCTGGAGCTCCTCAACAATCCGATTCTTCAAAAACGGTGACTTTCTTTTGAATTATTACTAAAGTTGAGATCTTTATGGGTCTATAGTAGTGGTGTTAGGCTTTCGAGTTCGTTTACCCATCAGATTATATCGCTTCTCATGTGATGTGAATTGTGTTGGTGCAGGTGAGGATGGTGATAAAGGGAAGAGTACAGGGAGTGTGTTACAGGAACTGGACCGTTGAGAATGCAGAGCAGCTCGGCCTTAAGGGATGGGTCCGGAACCGCAGGGACGGTTCTGTGGAAGCGCTCTTCTCTGGACCAACTGAAGCTGTGGAAGAGATGCAGCAGAGGTGTCGCCGTGGCCCTCCTGCAGCCATGGTTACTGGACTGGAGGCGTTCCCTTCCACTGAAGAACCAGGAACAGGTTTTGAGTACAGGTCAACTGTCTAAGAGAGTGTGTGGGTTCCCTTGAATGTTACAACGGTTATGGATGATAATAATAGAGTTGTAACGAGGCTAGATTGATCCACGCATGGCATCTATACATATTATTTATGCATCTTTGATCAATTTGCTCTAGGCCTTGTTTTACAACTTAGATAACAACGATAACTTCACTGAAACCGAGATAGCAATATAATCCAGTGGTTTCACAATTGATAACTTTAATTGCTTCACTAACTTGATAACACCGATAATTTCAACATTGAAGTTCAATATTTAGATAAACCAAATGACCAGAGCAGAAGTCCACATGGCAAAAGACAAAACAAGCATAACCTGCTCAATAGAGATGATATCAGCAACATCATCTATGACAAAACTGAACTCTTTTGGGAGCAATTCTGGTTTGTTAATTCTGACTTTCGCTTCCCCGAGCTCGACGCTGGCAACAGAAGATTCAATGTTGCTCACAAGATTGACTTTGATGTTCTCAAAGGATCAGTAAATGCATTCAGAAACTTGTAATGCTGATGTGCAAACAAGTTTTTAAAACTTGGTGATTGTAATTTTTTTATGAAGTTAGTTGTATAGCAACATTAGTTAATATTATCACCAACATTTTAACTATAAGCAATCATAAGTTATTAAAGTCAATTGCTAATACAGAATCCCACATTCAAAAATAATATTATTTATATTTTATGTAATTTTTACTTATATTTTATATAAATTTTACTTATATTTTTATTAATTATCTCTTCATATGCCTTATATTTCTAATAAAAAGATTCAAAGTTGCTCACAAGCTTGACTTTGGCGTTCTCAAAAGATCAGTCATAGCAATTAGAATTTCTTAGCAGCGTATTCCTCCATAAATTTAGCGTAGTTTGGTCTAGGATCAAACCTTTGAATCATGGAATCTTTAAACTTGTCAAGGCTAATTCCTCTCAACATACTTAATCATTCCTGTCGCAGAAACCAATAAAATGGGTCTTCATAGGTCGTTTGGTAACGACTGTAAAAGCACGTAGCTGGTGGCAATTGCTTGTAAGCCAAGACCCAAAAGGCATGCGCCAGAGCTCATTATCATCAAGGGCAATGGCAGTGATTGTATCTGACCACCAAGATGTAATAACAAAAAAGAAACCCAAAAAGCTAAGAGTTTTTTGCTCTTTTTAGGTTTTGGATCGTCTCCTTGAAAATGGTTTTATTAGCTTTGAAAGATTCAAAATTATGATGAATTTGAACAAGTTACTATGATTTTATCTATATTTTCTTTGTCAAAATAAGTTACTATGATTTTACCTATAATTTTTTTAGTTTATGCTTTTGTTTCTGTTTATGAATTTGAACAAGTTAGTGAAGTTACTATATGATCTTACCTATATTTTCTTCGTCAAAAAGTTACTATGATTTTACCTATATTTTCTTTTGTTTTTTGACTAAATTTTACCTATATTTTCTTTAGTTTATGCTTTTGTTTTTTGTTTATGAATTTGGTTGAACGATTTAGTTTGGATTTGAATCTCTCTTTCTAACCTAAAAAGGGTTTTCAAATATTAAATTATATTTCGATACAAAATAAGATTCGATTAAATTAAAAGAAAAAATACATTATCAAAAACATTGATCTATAAAAGCTATAATGAAACGATGCTATAGAACATTTATTTTATACTGGAAACTAGTTGATGGCATGCACCTTGTGCAGACTAAGAAGAGAATGATGATAACAAAACAACCTAAAAGAATCGTAGCAAAGTATAACCTTGCTGATAAATTGAATATTCTCCATCAGTATCCAAGTAAAGTAGAAGACAATCTACACGAGTTGGAAAAAAAAACGACAGGTAGTTGTAATATGAAAAAGCTCAAAGTTGTCAAACGGCACAGCGATGATGCCAACGAGACACAAACAGCCCGTAGTTGTTAAAAACATGTTACTTGCTTGCTTGAGACCTGACTTCTACCTAGACTTTCTGTATTCCTTTCTTGTGTTTGTTATCACGAGAACCAAGAATGAAAGAAAAACCGGAAATTTTTTATCCCACCTCTCTATCATCTTTTATTTTCAATCTGCCCTCATACATTTTCAAAACACATGTATCTACAACACTTGCCATGCTACAATTTGAGTTTATAAATTCTTCGAACTTAAAATAATTTTTTATTATCTAAAAATAGTAGTTATTTAAGATGAAATTTTATGTTAATGATATATAAGTTATTTTAAAATAATTATAATAAATTGATTTTTAATAGAAAAGGGGATATTTTAACAATAGATAAGTATGGGGAATGTTTTGGGATAAATATAAACAGTAGGGGTTAATCTACCGGGAAAAGAAATAAAGGAAATAAAGGAAAAAAAGACCGCAAAGAGATATATAAATAGAGACCTGTGGTCGCTTCGGATGGATCTCTCTAGAAACAAAGTTAACTACTTTCTTTGAGAACTCTCTGGTCAGTTTCAGCAAATCACCACCATGTCAAACCAACCTGAATCTTCCGACTCGTAAGTTCCCCCTCTGATCATAAAGTTTCGATCTTTGAGTTTGATCTCTTCTCTAAACTCTGTTTTTGACTCTATGTGGTTTGTTTGTGTTTCAGGAAACCTAAGAAGGATTTCACTACTGCTATCCTTGAGAGGAAGAAGTCTCCTAATCGACTTGTTGTCGACGAAGCCATCAACGATGACAACTCTGTCGTCTCTCTCCACCCAGCCACCATGGAAAAGCTCCAGCTTTTCCGTGGTGATACAATTCTCATCAAGGTTTCTCCTTTTTTCTTATCTTAAAATCTAGTAATCTCCCATTGAAGATTAAGTTATTATCTTTTCTAAACTAAGCTTGTCCTGTCATTAAACTGATCTTTATCTTGGTGGTTTCTTACTTGGTGTTTGCAGGGTAAGAAAAGGAAGGACACTGTTTGCATTGCCCTTGCTGATGACTCATGTGAGGAGCCTAAGATCAGAATGAACAAGGTCGTAAGGTCTAACTTGAGGGTTAGACTGGGTGATGTCGTTTCTGTTCACCAATGCCCTGACGTCAAGTACGGACAGCGTGTGCACATCTTGCCTGTTGATGATACCATTGAAGGAGTTACTGGAAACCTCTTTGATGCTTACCTTAAACGTAAGTTAGCTTGAACCTATCACTGTCTTTTGGAGTTCATGTTTTATAATCTCTTAATGCAATCTTATTTAAAATTTGACTTTTTCAACAGCTTACTTCCTGGAGGCGTACCGTCCAGTGAGGAAGGGTGATTTATTCCTAGTGAGAGGAGGAATGAGGAGTGTGGAGTTCAAAGTTATCGAGACTGATCCTGCTGAGTACTGTGTGGTCGCTCCAGATACTGAGATTTTCTGTGAAGGTGAACCAATCAAGAGGGAGGATGAAGAGAGGCTGGATGAAGTTGGTTATGATGATGTTGGTGGTGTCAGGAAACAAATGGCTCAGATTAGAGAACTCGTTGAACTTCCTTTGAGGCATCCACAACTCTTCAAGTCAATTGGTGTGAAGCCACCAAAGGGTATCTTGCTCTATGGACCTCCTGGATCAGGAAAGACTCTGATTGCTCGCGCTGTGGCTAACGAAACGGGAGCGTTTTTCTTCTGTATTAATGGACCGGAGATCATGTCGAAAATGGCCGGTGAGAGTGAGAGCAACCTTAGGAAAGCGTTTGAAGAGGCTGAGAAGAATGCTCCTTCCATCATATTTATTGATGAGATTGACTCTATTGCACCTAAAAGAGATAAGACTAATGGAGAGGTTGAGAGGAGGATTGTCTCTCAGCTCCTTACTCTTATGGATGGACTTAAATCTCGTGCTCATGTTATTGTCATGGGAGCAACAAATCGCCCCAACAGTATTGATCCGGCTTTGAGAAGGTTTGGAAGATTCGACAGGGAAATTGATATCGGTGTTCCTGATGAGATTGGACGTCTTGAAGTTCTTAGGATCCACACTAAAAACATGAAGCTAGCTGAAGATGTAAAGCTTCTTTAGTCCTTAGCATCAATACATGTTTCTGTTTCTGTTTTTTTTTTTCTGGTTGCAGTGTTTACTAAAGAGCTGCTTTTGTTTATAACAGGTTGATTTAGAAAGAATCTCCAAGGACACACATGGATATGTTGGTGCTGATCTTGCAGCTCTCTGCACTGAAGCTGCTCTTCAATGTATCAGGGAGAAGATGGATGTGATTGACTTGGAAGATGAGTCTATTGACGCTGAGATTCTCAATTCCATGGCGGTGTCTAATGAACACTTCCACACCGCTCTTGGAAACAGCAACCCATCTGCACTTCGTGAAACTGTAAGTGTTGAATCTCTCCTTGTATACGAATCAGAACCTGTTCATTCACCGTGTCTCGATTCTTATTACTTGTTTTCATCTCCTTTAACAGGTTGTGGAGGTTCCAAATGTCTCCTGGGACGATATTGGAGGTCTTGAGAATGTCAAGAGAGAGCTACAGGAGGTAACAGTTGTTACTTGAATCTAAACTGTTTCAGTTCTTAGATCTAATCCATGCTGTTTCTATGCAGACTGTTCAATACCCTGTGGAGCATCCAGAGAAATTCGAGAAATTTGGGATGTCTCCATCAAAGGGAGTTCTATTCTACGGTCCACCAGGATGTGGGAAAACTCTTCTAGCCAAAGCCATAGCAAACGAGTGCCAAGCAAACTTCATCAGCGTCAAGGGACCTGAGCTTCTCACCATGTGGTTTGGAGAGAGCGAGGCCAACGTTCGTGAAATCTTTGACAAGGCTCGTCAGTCTGCTCCTTGTGTTCTGTTCTTCGATGAGCTAGACTCCATTGCTACTCAGAGAGGAAGCAGCGTGGGTGATGCAGGAGGTGCAGCTGATAGAGTTTTGAATCAGCTTTTGACAGAGATGGATGGGATGAATGCCAAGAAGACGGTCTTCATCATCGGAGCAACTAACAGACCTGACATTATAGATCCAGCTCTTCTTCGACCTGGAAGACTGGACCAGCTCAT
Organism: Moricandia arvensis; assembly: GCA_905132765.1. Classification (NCBI taxonomy): domain Eukaryota; kingdom Viridiplantae; phylum Streptophyta; class Magnoliopsida; order Brassicales; family Brassicaceae; genus Moricandia; species Moricandia arvensis. The sequence continues at coordinate 6,740 of CAJHQP010006856.1, read as the reverse complement.
CTACATTCCTCTACCTGATGAGGATTCTCGTCTCAACATCTTCAAGGCGTGCTTGAGGAAGTCTCCTGTTGCTAAAGATGTAGATGTGACTGCACTTGCTAAATACACTCAGGGATTCAGTGGTGCTGATATCACTGAGATTTGCCAGAGGGCCTGCAAGTATGCCATTAGAGAAAACATCGAAAAGGTCAGAGATTGCTCTTCTTTAGCTCCTTGGACGTTAACTGTAAATGCTAATTCCTTGGCCACTTGTTTTGTTCATCAGGATATTGAGAGGGAGCGTAGAAGGAGCGAGAATCCAGAGGCTATGGAGGAAGATTCGGTGGATGATGAAGTGGCAGAGATTAGAGCTGCTCACTTTGAAGAGGCAATGAAGTATGCAAGGAGGAGTGTAAGTGATGCTGATATTCGCAAGTACCAAGCTTTTGCTCAGACTTTGCAGCAGTCGAGAGGGTTTGGAACTGAGTTCAGGTTTGACCCAACTGCTTCTGCTGGACGCACCACTGGTGGTGCAGCCGCTGATCCATTTGCCACTTCTGCAGCTGCTGCGGATGACGATGATCTCTACAGTTAAGATTATGATTCCTCAATGTAGTTGTTTTTCTTTCTAAGTTTAAAAGTTGTGAACTGAATGAATGATGTCGAGAGTGATACATAAAGTTTCTCATTCCCAATAATTTTTTCATCAGTTTATATTATACTTCTCAATGATTATGCATTTGAAGTAAGCACAGCTATGATGAGAACTTTAATGAAATTAGAATTACAATTGCTCTTACTAACTCGATAAGGTGAAGACCAAAATGTTTGAATATTTTATTTAATTTGTTAACAATATTAGTAAACCTTTCTTTTAAGAAGAAAGTAACATTATTGTAAGACTTTGAAGCTGTGAGCTTTGTTCAACTTTTCTCTACGAAGGGACTATTTCAAAGAACATGTCCTTCTCTCTCTCTCAAGTCAATAAATAGTAATATAGCCAGTGATGATGATGATCCATGCTCTATCTAGTTTCCAAAACGCCACCACTTTTTCTTCCTTTGTAGCTCTGTTACAGATGTATCTGAACACCACATACACATGAAGAAGAAGATGACGATGAAGAGAAGAAAACAAGAAACAAAGCATGACAATATGAGTTAATGTTTGTAGAACTTGCCTCTGTTCAAATAGATGGAGTTGTAATGAACCTCTGCCCAGAAACTCAAGAAGATTACTGCATACAACAAACAAAATAACAGATTATTGTAATAACAACTTTCAGAAAAAGACAACTAAAAAGAATAGTGAATTAAAATATTTACCTCCTTTGGATTCTTGGGAGGTAGGAAGAATTTCGATATAACATGTATTCTTGAATGATGTTAACACTACTATTTTCACCCGATACTGCAGAGATTCAAAGTGTTCACCAAACAGTTTAACTAACCAATGATGAGGAATTACAAAAAGATTGGTTCATGTGTTTTCCTAAGTTTGAAGAATGTATACCACATCTGCAGCTGCCTGTAATGTAACATGATCGCCCCACTCGCCGCTCCTGTTTTCAAATTTGAATACTAAGGCTTTAACAAAAGACAATGTCAAGAAATGCGGTTATGGAGTTTCGAGGCAAGATCTTTACCGAGACATCTTCCTTAGATACTCAGAGAAATCCATAGGCACATATCCTTCATAAGAATCTGGACGAGATTTAAGCTAACACAAAGAGTTGAAAAGTTGCAGAACATAAATGAGCTCATATGAATTTGTAAAAGCTTCTAAAGACTCGTAAGTAACCAGGAAGATCATCAAACCTGCTTGACTATTTGTCGTCTAACGTGTTTATGACGATCTGCGGTTTTGTATAACTGATCAGCTAAAGCACGGAACTGTTAAAAAAAAAAAAATTCAAAGTTCAAAAATGATCAGTAAAGTCTAATTCTTCCAAAATGATTCTACATGTATATGATAAAACAAAGTACCTGACAATTACCATCTCCTGGAACTTTGACCTCGGCGAAGTCGAACAACTCTAACCTGAAACAAATGGAATCAATAACGTGTTTATAAATATAAACATGGAACAAGTAATATTACAATACCTATTACGAAGTCTTTCATGATCTGAAACTGCTTCTTCTTCCGGAGGTATCTCTCCATTTATTTTAGGTACATACTGAATAAATATATTGTGATCTGTTTGTCAAATTGATAGAACATATTGACAACAAGATATAAATGGTGTCTTGAGTACTTACAGGAATAGGGACCATTTGATTCAATCTCCTTCCGAATTCACCATCAGCCTCACACTGGTCGGATTCCCATGAGTACACATACTCATCCGTGTCACTCGGGCTTGAACATGAGAAGATATTAGGCGAATCACAGTCTTGATCATTATCATTTCCTACCCATTCTACAAAACCAAAAAGAAAACATTTCCTTAAAACATAAACATACACATGAGAAAGGCATAAACCAATGAAGAGCAAAGCATGTTCAATACTAACCTGGAGAGTAATCCACAGTTGGTTGATCGTTCCAACCATATTCGTTATTATTATTGCTATAGTTGTTAGTATAACCTCCTTCTTGTTCTTGTTGATGCTGATGATTTGAATAGTTATTGTTTTCCTCGGCAATTTGAAGCTGCAAAAAATCGTCTTGGAGTGTTCTTGCAATGATCTCATCATTATCTACATCGCTGCTACTACGATGATCTTCATACTCTCTGTAATACTCACCAGTCTGATGATAATTATGATGATGAACTTCGTCTTCTTCTTCATGAATCATCTCAACGCCATAAGGAGGATAGGTGAATGGATTAGGACCAAGAAACCATTCCACAATACTTGTGTTCTCTTCATGTGACACCATCTCTGCTCAAAAAAAAAGTTGAAGCTTTTCATCAAGAAACATAAACCTACAATTCTTCAAAACTTAAATAACACTCCAAAATCATTGAATGGTTGACCGTTTAAGTTGCGTAAACCTTGAGAGACGTCACAAAACAACAGAGACTTTTCAACAAAGAGGAAATGTGACTCAAGAGAATTACAAAAACTCCTTGGCAATGTGAATACTCCAAATCAACTCCGTGTTCCCTACACTAATTACTTAAACTAGATACAGTCACCATCAAAGCTAAGGAAACTAAAAATTAGAAACCAAAAGCTTTCCACTTTGAATCAGAAACCAATCAGGGTAAAAGGAGTATAAGACCTAGATCTGAGAAAGAGAAATGGTTTTGTATAGAGAAGAAGTTAGATCAAAAGATGAAGAAAGCTCTCACCTTTCACTTACTAAATCTCTGCAACCTGAAGACGGACCTAACTTTTTTACTAAAAGTAGAAAACTTTTTTTTTTAGGATTTGGAGATGAAAGGTTGAGACTTTGGGTTGGAATTAAACATATATTCAAATGGGTTTCTTCCTTTTTACGAACTTTCTCTTCTAAAAAGACTGGAATTTTTGGGCAAGGATGATGAAGAACTCAGATAAAGGATCGTGAATGATTCGAATAAAATTAAAGTTCTTCGCTTTTTTTTTTCTTTTTTTTTTTGGATTCGTGAAACCCAGAAAGTAAAAAATAAAATGAGAAAACGCGCAAAATGCCCAATATTTATATCAATTTATGGGATTTTAACTCTTTAGTCACGAGAATCCTTAGCCGTTGGATGATTAATATGGACGGTCAAAGTTATATTAATTATATTTAATTCTTTTTCTTTATTCTTTAATAGTGTACTATTTTGTTTTTTTGTACACTATCTGATGTTTGTCACTTTAACTTTGTTCATACAAATTAAAAAAATAATTAATTTTACATTTTTGATATATAAAACACACAATTACCTATACATCTAATCATATTTCAACTAATAAAAAAATAAATTATAGTATAAAACTAATAAATTTTACATTAAAAATCGAAAATAACACTTATTTTGTAATAAATTTTTTTCTAAAGTGACATTTAATATGAAATGTAGGAAATAAGTATTAGTATCAATCAACTGGATAATTAATTAGAATAGATGCAAGGGAAAATTACAATAAAAATATACCAAAATCTTTGATTTATTAATTATTAGGGAATGCAAAATCTAGCTTTGATTGTACTTTATTTTTCTTATTATTAACAGAATCGAAGTTGAATCAATGCATTTATAGTTTTTTTTAACGTGTAAAACTGTTACTTATTTAGTTTATTTTTCCATGGATTTCATAAATGAAAAGTCTTGGTTTTCTGTTCATTGTTGAAATTTTCGGCTACTTACCAAACTCCAAGAAGATCAATGTGTAGTTAAGGAGGCATTTAAGGAAAGATTAGCATGCAAATGCAATAGTAGTAGTTAAAAAGGCTAACAATTTTATCCGTTAAATTTGATTTGATTATTTATTTATTTTGATTTGATTCAAAAAAATTCAAATATCTGTAAATTTTCGAAGCAAAACAAATACTAAAAATCAATATTTGTTAAAAACAAAGTAAATCACAAATATAAAAATTTAGAGATTGGTATTTGTTCCGCTCTATCTATTATGCAAGTATATGTATATTTGAAATTAAATATATAGTTTTAAATGTATAATCTCATATGTTTATTATTTTTACATATAATTTTATTAATTGTATTTGATAAATACATAGAAAATATGAAATTAAGAAAAAATATAAAATCTTCGCAGAACACTATAATTTTTCTTAAAAATAGTCTATAAGAAAATTTCATAAAATATATAGTTTCATTTATTTTATTGTTTATTTTATATTGTGTAAAATCTATTTTTAAAGAAATTTTGTATAATCTTTCTAGATTTATTTATATGGAACAAATTGAATGAAGTATACGTAAATATTCACAAATATTCGTTAATTTTTTGGATATCCGTAAAATCAAATATTTGTATTTTTAAAAGTAAATCAAATAAAAAAATTAAATATTCGTTGATTACAAAATATTAAAATTATGATAGTATTCGATTTGTGTACATTTAGATTTATATGTTTAATTTTTTTAAGAGGCCAATACACATGCCTGCATCGTTAGAAGTTTCCCCAATCATATTGAATAAGAAATTAAAAAAAAAAATCAGGGTAAGAATTCCACGTGGCACCCATTAATTTTATTGAATTCAATTCTTTCAGGCGGCCTCTCTTTCTTGAATTAAATAAAATTCACGCAATATTCATATCAACTAGTTGCACATGTAAATAGTTTAATATTCTTGGGAACAATTAAAAATGAGATAGGTTTAGGTTATATGTTGTGGCGGTGAATCATATGGATGCTTTTGTGAATTCTTCTATTTATTTATAAGAATAAGTTGAATAGTATTATAAAGTGTACGCTTAAATTCATGAAGCCTAGATTGACATATTCAAGCAGTATGAGATCTAGTGAGTTTAACGAAATAAAATAAGTCAAATTGTTTGCAAGAAAAAAAAAGCAAGAGGAGAATAATCAGTTTATTTTGAATCAGCATGTAAACAATACAGCATATTTAAATTTTATGGCATGGGTCATGAATGATTTGAGAAACCCAAAAGCCAGTTCTTGGGTAATTTAAATAGAAAAAAAACTTGTTAGGTAAGCAAAATTTAATTAAGCGCATACGTAATTGTGGTCTATTTTTGCAAACGTTAGTCGAAGTGAAGATGATGATGATGTAGTCATTATTAGCTACACTCTTTTGTCGATTATCATATGTGCATCATATATTAAATGTTACATGTCAATTGTCGAATATTATAACTAGAAATAGTCCATTTCAAAAGAGTCAATGCATTATTTTCTTGATCTAAACTATAAAAATGTCACAATTGTTCTAGATCATAGATCAATACCAAACATTATGCATTATGTAAACAACCATATTTGATAATCAAATCTATCAATGTATCGTTTCTTATCACCTCTATGCTCTCAAACCAACTACACCATATCAATAGATAAAAGGAAAAAAAATCGATTTCTCTATCTGATAAGTTATCCATAGTTTTTATATAACAAAATAACCAAGTGTTAATTTGATAATTGATTATACACTAAACAAATTACATTGGAGTAAACATATAACTATAATAGTACAGTTTTTTGTTTCAAAGTTTGATTACGTATTTAACCAGTTATATATGTAGTTTTACACTAAGTTTGCATAAATAAGTACAAGCACCCATATCTTTTTAAGGACAATTAAGTTTTACTATTCACTTTCCAACTTTTTTTTATACGAAATTCTACTTTTATATTTAGGAACCTATGATTAGTTAACTTAAAGCTCAAAATTGAATGGCTTCCCTTGTTTTCAGCCAAAATGAATGTTTCAAAAGTGGAAATAGTTGGCAACACATGAATTGAAATGCAATCTTATTAGAAAATTAATTTGATGACTTTACCCATTAGCTATTGCAATCTTACTTTTGTCTTTTCCCATGTGTTAAAGAGTTTTATGAATTTTTGACTTAATGTTTATTGACTAGTACAATTAAGATGACCTAGCTTTGAAGATGATAGAAAAGCCCACCAAAGCCCAAAGTATCTACTTACCATTTTTGTAAGACCCAGGCGGGTTATAACTTATAAGTAGAGGTTAGTGATCAAGATCACGTTGCTTCACGATTCCCATCTTGAGGGCTTTGCTCGATCAATCAAAAGAGTATTAACTTCCGGAGATTCCAAGCTTTGTAAGACGCTACTTTGAGATCTATGTATAAGTGCATAACTAATGCAGACTCGTGTATTTAGC
>CAJHQP010006855.1:0-35718 GCA_905132765.1 Moricandia arvensis | reverse complement strand
TGAGAGATCAATGCGAGAAGATAAAGATATCTTGAGAAAGTTGGCAGGAATCTGCCGAGGAGATGCGCCGATGGGTCGTTCTGGACCCAAAGGTAAGCTACTTTATGGTTTGTTCGTTTGCTTCTCCATGTTTGTCGGCTAAAGAGACTATCTTTGATTGTCACTACAAAGTGAGTTCCAAGGTTTCAAGAAATCTATCAGGCGAATTCTCAAGCTGCTCTACATGGGAACCAAGATGATATCTTGAACCACAAGCAATAGAAAAAAGCGACGCACGACTTTGTGTTCTGTCCTGATTCTTCTTTAGAATCAGTGAGAGTTGATGACCAAGATACTGAAATTTTCCTGGAAAATGTAAGCAGGAAGACTAAACAATTTTGGGTTTTGTTTGCTCTCAAAAGCGAAATGCAGCAGGAAAATTTGCACGAGGTAGGAACAAGCCTAGCCAGCAATTAAGAAGAATGAATGATTGATCAATCAAAGTGGGAAAGAGGAAGAGAAGGCTGTGAGCTTTTTCTACTGATCAGCAGAAAGAGAAGATGACAAAGGCATAAAAGAAAGAGAGCGAAAGTACCATGATGGAGACTTTTTAACTAATATTTTTATTTTATAGTGAATTATTTTTACAGTTCAAAGGAGGAGAAGAGAATCTTTGATATGTTAGATGTGGATGGGGTGATATGTGGGTAGGCTGCTTGAAAGCTGGCCTCGTGGTTTAATCATTGCGAGTGAGAGGAGAGCATGTGCATTGCAGAGACAAGAAGCTGTGCAAGGGAAGAGAAACAAACAAATGAGATTGCTAATATCAATGCTTAATTACTTCTTGCGACTAATTTAAAAATTTGGAAAACTGTAATTTAAAGATACTCAGCTGTTTGTTTGGGTGTCAATATTGACTGAAGGTTAGATCTTGATTATTATGATGATGGTGGTGGTGTAATTAAGTCTTTTTTACAGATGGATCTGTAATATACATTTGTGTTCAGAGTTGGATTTATAATATATTTTCATAGGTTTTGTTGTGTGTCACATACAAATATGAATCTGCAGATTTTACTAAGTAGCTGCTCCACTTGATTAATGCCTAACTGTTGTTGGCAAAATGCATATAGGCTGATTTAGAGAGCAAAGAATCTTAGGGGACTCGTTTCTAATACTCGCTGTAACGCTTGCTTGATTCCTTGTTGATCCAGAGACGTCGTCATGTTATCTCTTGCACCTGAAATGACTTCACTTTAAACAAATAACCATCCATCTATGGCCCACAAATGCATGTAAAGAAATAGTTTCTGAGATCTTTTTACCTGTCTTCCAGCACGGGCAGAAGAATGCATTTTCCTTCAGAGGGTGGTGTCTGCATGAAGTAAGTAATTAAATATTTTATAGATTTCACAACATAGCAAACAAGAAGTTGTGTTTTATTGCATATATCAGAACTCACATTTGAGAGCCAAAGTTGTAGGTCTTGTGAAACCACTCTTTTCTCAAATCCTTGTCGGTTGATTCTCACAGCTTCTATTCTGCGATGTACAAATAGTTATGAGGAAAGACTGATCCAGAATGTTCTTGCATCTTTAGATGGTTATGCACTGAAACTATGCAATAAACAACCTCCATCTTATCATATGCGTTTAAGAAAGTATCCAGGAATAAACCAATTTGGTCGAACACGGAGAGATTTTGTTAAGGAAATGTATTGTCAAGAACATCCAAGCCACGATTGTTTTGTAATAAGCAGATGCTATGCAAAGAGATGACTAAGACTCCAATAGTAAAACACTTTCATTTTGTTTTCCAAATTTAATAAAATGATACTATTACCCGTCTTCTTGCAATAGCTCTTCAAGTATAGTTTCCAGACCTGGAAGAGGTTCAATTGTATCCCCATTGTTTCGAGCTTAGCGAAGGAGAACTCACTAGAGCTGTCCTGTAATAACATCCAATCATCTCTTATGAAACCAAAAAACAACAGAAACACATTCACATTGTTTTTTACCTTCAAATCACTTTGTCCAATGTCCTCTAGAAGAGGATCATCTTCAGTTGTTTGATAGATAGTTGTAATCCTTGACTTCTCTTCTGCATCATAGGAACAACTGTTTGATTACAACATTACATGTATCAATGACTAATAAAATGTAGCAACCAAGAAAATAAGAAAATAAGCTTAACTTGTCGATATTTGTAACTATAACCCGAACCTCATCACCATCGCGTAACACATCTCTAACATCTTGAACGTAATCCCACGAGACCTCAGAGACATGGACTAATCCGGTTAAATGATAAAGACCTACCAACATGTTTACATCAATGTCACAGCTCAGAAGAAGAAAAAGAAAGCAATTTGGTAAAAGCAAAAAACAATACCATCATCAAAGCGCAAGTGAATAAATGCACCATAGTCCTCAACAGAACCTACTCTTCCGCTAAATACATCTCCAACGTTAACGTTTTGTGAGTACTTTGGCCATAGTGCTAACTTCTCAGATAAGATCAACTTTTTGTTCTCGCTCATCAGCTTGAACAACCTATATATACATTTAACCTCTAAAATCAAATTCATCATGGAGTATAGATTTTTTTTTTTTAAAAAGCCTTACCTTAACAGGAAGTGTTGAACCGACCAAGTCTTAGCTATCTCATGAATGCTTTTCTGAGGCTCTTCAGTTGTAAGAAAACACAAAACCAATCCATGAACGATTCTTCTTCCAACGAAAACACAAACCCGAATGGAAGGAACAAGAGAGAAAGTACCTTTACAAGACGTGAAGGGCTTAACTGTGGATAAGGAAGAAAACCCACAAGGGAATGAAAACGAATAAGCAAGCCTCCGCCATTAAAGCCTTCGACTTCACCTTCAAACGTGTCACCACTCTTACAATAAGCTTTTGCCCAGCTTCCAATCGGTAGACATCTACAAAGAGACCAATGGGATGGTAAAGACAGGAAACTTTCCTAGTTACAGATCATATTGTGTTCGGTAATAAGAGATGGGTAAGCAGTAAACGCACCCGAGTAGGTCCCGGCATCGTTGGAGGTATCCCGGAGAAGAGAATTGGAGGATTGATCGGAACTCGTGTCAGTATCGGCGGTTACGGAGCCTGAGAAGGACTTGACGAGGCAGAGGAGAGAAGCTCTATTTGAAGAAGAAGGAGAAGGAGAAGGGAGGAGTCTAAGAGGGCAAGAGAGAAAACAAGAGTGTTGGTTGAGAAGATGAGAGGAGAAGGAACAGAACCAAGATTAGCTCCACCGAAAACCGCCATTGTTGGGCGGCGGAGCAGAAGCCACGAAGAAGATGAAGGAAGGCTTGAAAGTATTTGGATAAGGAGAGAGAGGGAAAGAGAGTGGAGAAGAAAGATTGATCCTTTATGACTGAGGATGACGAAAGCTATTATAATCCTCTGTTCGTAGATACACCTTTTGTTAACGACAGAAACCACTTATACTACGCCACGTGTGTTTACTTTGACTTCCACTGGTTCCAAAGTTGTAGCTCTTGCGCTTTCACAAGGTAAAGGATACAAAACCAGTTAGCTCTTTTCTTTGTCATGTCATGTTTCGGTATGTGTTGTTCCTAGATAGTCTAGTGTAGATAAGAGACTGAATAAGAAGAACTCAAAACTTGGTGTGTTTAAAGCTGAAAAGAAGGAGCCTAACGGATTTGCGAGCGAAGTCGTGAGGATCATTAAAGTATAGTGGGATATAGAAGAAGAAACAAGTCTCCCCGGTACTAAAAAAAAAAAACGCTCTAGCTTCTCTCCATCTTCATCTTCTCCGATCTGCTCCGGCGGTTGTCAGCCGGGCGCGTGACCGCCGGAGGCTCCTCCATCACCCTTTCCTCTTTGTGTTTTGCTGCGTTTGTTCCCCCTTTCTCCGATCCGTCGAGATACGTGGTGCTTTGGAAAGTTCGTCAGTCTCGGCGTCTCCAATCTGCTCCGGAGAGGTTGGATCCGTGGATGGTAGGCTTCGATCTGGAGTTCCTGTGAGGCAGTAAGGGTAGGGGTCAAGCGTAGTCTGCTTTTTAGGGTTTGGTTTTGACGGCTCCCAGTTTTACTTTGCGGAAACCGTCGGAGCTATCGTCTTGGTGGCGTGTGGAGGTGCGGTGGACTCTCTCCCCGTGGTCATCCGGTTTATTGTTCGAAGAGTTATCTTCGTTGTGGAGAGGAGTACATACTCCCTTTCATTTCGGCTTGTGGTCTTGTCGATTGTCAAAGGGGCTTGTCTCTTGCTCATGGAAGGTGGTTGCAGTTTGTTGCATGCGTGTGCATAGAGGTGTGGCTGTTGTGTGGTGTCCTCACGTCTGTGGGTTTGCAACGTGTAGCTGCGGTTAGAAGTCAGGGTGCCTGTACGTCTATGGCTGTGCTCCACTCTTCTTGCGGGCTGCTCTTTCCTTTGTTTCAACCGTCTCCATTTTACCTCTGTGAGTGTTTTTGACCTTGGGGTCGAAACTGTTTCTAGCCTGCTTCTGGTAGTTTCTCGGTCCCCACCGAGAGTCTCTTGGAGTACAGAGAAGACTGGTACAAGTTCTTTGTACCGGGATTTTGGTTTCGCTGGCTTGTTTCTGGTTGGTCAGCTGGGTCTAGCTGGTGTTGGGGGGCCTTCTTAAGACACTGTCATCCCAGTGCGCGGAGGTTTGAGGTCGCTTGGTCTCCTCGCAGACGGTTTCTTTTCTTCTTTGCAGGTTATGAAGCTTACGGTTCGGTGATTGCTTCCATTTCAGCCGATTGTTTTAGGTTAGTGGTCCAATGGCGGCAGTAACGAGTGTTTGCTCGTTTAGAGTGGCGTTTCAAGCGTCGTGTGGCGTTATCTACAAACTCGGCTTTGGTGGCAATTGCAAGGCGTTGTGGTAAGTATTTGGAACTCCCTTCTATTGCCTGTCTTGTGCTTCATAGACAGTGACAGTTATAAGCTTTGTGGAGTTCATCGGGAACTAGCTACTCCGGAGACGACACGGGAATTCCCGGCATCCGAGGCAATAAGGAGAACCTCACTTTCCCATGATTTATCGTTGATGGTTGAGAACGGAACTGGTTCCGAAGAATTTCGAAAACGGGCTAGCGAAGGTGCCGGGTTAGTGGGCGGGCGAAGCTAGTTTGTAATAGTTTAAATTCGAATATTTTGTTCAAGCGGGTTTGTAACTGGATCTGATTGCCGATGTTTCGGGATGAATATATTAATAATATATATATATTAAGAAAAAAAAAAGTATAGTGGGATAGTTGGGCTCAAGAATTATACGTAATAAATAATGGGTCTTAGAAGTTGTTAGAGGGTCGGCTTTGTATCATTTATTTGGATATTTGGTTGTAACCTTAGATTGGGCGTGGCTCGTGTATTTAGCTAGTTTTTTTTTTACATTTTGCTAGTTTTGAAATTGTATTCCCTCATATACTCCCTCCGTTTTTTTATTTGACGTTCTAGGATTATGCACACAGATTAAGAAACATTTAATTTTTATTAATTTTCTAAACAAAAACATCATTAATTGTTTACCTAACCACAATTCAACCAATAGTAAAATAGAAGCTATAATATCATTGGTCATCTAACATTAATTATTAATAAATTTTACATAGAAAATTGAAAACGTCAAATAATTTGGAACAAAAAAATTCCCCTAAAACGTCAATTATAAAAAAAAACGGATGGAGTATTAAACATAGAGAATTACCGCATATATTTTGGTAACCACATGCATTATTACTATCATGATTCTTAGAATCTTAAGAAAAATAAATTGGTATTCTAAATAATATATTATATTTTTTATTAAACTATTTATCAAATTAATTAGTAGTATATAAAATAATATTCTCCATTATTCCTTAATAAAAGATACAAAATTACTTAATATGATCAATCAATAAATATTTGACATTTAATGATTTTGAATAATACAGATTTGATAACAATTATATTCTCCATCCTTTTTGTTTAATTTTATATTCTTAAAAGACATCAAACAATCACTATTAAGTATATAATAAAAATTAGATTTTTCTTATATGATATATTTTGAATTTTTATACAATTTATAAATACTAAGACATTTAAAATCCACGTTGAATTGTGATCAATGGTTTTAACTTTTTGTATTAACAAGATACAAATGATCATAAAATCATATAAATATGAAGTCTCATTTAATATATATTCAGATTATATATATATATATATATATATATATATATATATATATATATAGTTAAATATCATTAAATTAAAATATATATATATATATATATATATAAACATATTATTTGCAAAATTTGCATTAGTAGGAAGTCTCAATTAATAAATGTTCATATTAATAAAAATATATTTTTGGTTACAGAAATATAAAAATGTTAATAAAATCATATCATATATGAATCCTCAATAAATAAAAATTTATATTAAATACACTATATGTTATACCAATGTCATTTAATGTTAATTATATACTATATAAAGAATATTTTTTATTTTTTTTATCAACAAAATATTGTAAATAAAGAGAAAGATTTATTTATTTATATTCTTCTCCAATTTAATTATATACGTAATAGTTACTCGCTTATCAATTATCAATATATTCATATTGCCATGATACATAAATGAAAACAAAATAAATAATAATATGTATAAATAATTCGTATACATAAGTAATGTTCATTATGCGCGGCTTCTCCAAATTTTATTTGATCATTATCATTTCAAAAATAAAATTCTTCAAATCAAAGTGAGATGGTGAATTATAACATTTGGATGATATCAATAAATCTCAATTTTTAATAAATAGGTTTAAAAATATAAAATATCAAACAAATATAACTCTACTCATCAGTTTTTTGTTGACAAGATTATGGTCTATGGCTTATCGTTTGAGAACTTATGACATGATGGTTGAATGATTCAAAGTTAGGTATTTAACCGATTATTAATATTATAATTTTATTTTCGTGTATGGATGCAGGTAATCACCAAATAGTCTATACATACTCCCTCTGTTTCATTATAATACATTTTTAGAAAAAGAAAATTCTTTCATAAAAATTATTTTTTGTGTTTTCCTATAAAATATTGCAAATTTCAAGAAAATTAATTTAATTTTATTGAATTACTATTAGTCAAAAATTATTAAAAATTAAAAATTACACAATATCGATACATTATTATAGTGATTTAATGTGTTTTTTAATATATGAGAAATCATAAAAAAAAATCTATCTTTATAAACAAAGGGGAGTATTTTATATTATAAGTATTGAATACATTGTGCTCTATGAAGTTACACAATGATGAGATCGGGAGCTGTCGAACAACAATTCAGAGCGTCCATACAAAGGATCGGGGTATTAGATGCATAGGTGGAAGAGTTACATCGAAAGTTCGATCATCTAGATGAATGATGTAACCGAATATATCGTGGCAGAAAGTCAATCAACATAGAATTAGTTTGTTCAGTGAATCGACCAAACCTTTTGTGTACGCATGGTTTCTCTGGAAAGTTGAGTGGTCTGATCATGTGAACCCGTGGAGGATATAATTTGGTGGAGGTTCTTCTGCTACTCTATAATGAGCTGACCTTTGTCTCTTGTTTCACTTATTATCGTTTGATGTCTCTTGATGATGATTTCTTAACTTATTTTTATGAAAGAAAAGAACATCTTTGAAGCACGTTTGTGTTACACAGACCTGAGTTCTCTTTACATTCATGGAAACAACACACTCTGAAGTATTTGGTTGTTCACAATTTTAGCGGTTTTTTTTCAGCAAGAGTTAAAAGAAGATGAACAATTTGCTAGTTGCTACTGTCTGCTCTGGCTTTTTTAGTTCTGTAACATATACTTCTTTTCAGTCTTTTACCTTAAGGGGTAAAAGTTCAAGACAATTGTTTTTTATTTTACTAAGAGCAAGGCAATGGATTTTTTTTGGCTACAGGGATTATGTTCAAATGCCAAATGATAGTAAGTGAAGCCTGTTATCAGTGTTCATGAGATTTACCACAAGCTTCACTTACAATAGTCTCAAAACACGCACATAACCGTAAGTGAAGCTTGTTCTTTGTTTTTCTTAAACTTTAGGACCTCATCAGGGATTATGTGCTCTGCTATATGCTATATCAAACTCCCTTGTCTATAGCTATTCAAAGAGACTCTTCTTGTACCTTATATATTACTTGAGAAGCGTTACAACATTTCAGGTATGTCATTGTTATCATCAAAATGTTCCTTAAAATCATTAAAAAAATAAACGGGTATATCTAAATATATATTGTACTTCTCATTAAACTAACAATAAAATTAATAAGTAATCTACAATTAGTATTTTCCTACTTTTCCTTAATAGAATTTACCCAATTACCTAATGTGATTAAAATATATATGAAAATAAATAATTTTCAATAATAAAATTTGATAACAATTCATGCATCCTCTAACATTTTTGTTTACTTTTATATAATTAAAATTAAGAAATCACATTATCTATATAATAAAAAATTAGATTTTTTTTGTATTTGTTATATATTTAAATTTTAAAAATGACTATAAATATTGATCAATATTTTATATTATGTTATAAGAAGACACAAATGATCATAAAAAACCTATGAATAAAAATTCTCATTTAATAGATATTCCCAATAATATATATATATATTAAACTATATATCAAATGAAAGTAAATAACGATTCAATTTCAAAATTTTAATTAAACAAGTATTGAGAAATTTCTATTTTAATTTCTAAATTTACAATGTATTTAATATATATATATATTATTAATATTTCATCATTGAGAATTTTGTTTACAATGGTTTAAAAATATTTGTTAGAAAAATATATAGATGATCATAAAACCCTAACCATATGAAACCTCATTTAATAGATAGTCATATTAAAATATGCTATATATCTATGTTAATATCATTTAAATTTAACTACATATCATATAGAATAGATAAATGTGATTTTCTGGATTTATTTATTATAAAATGATTGTAAAATAAATAAGAGTGACTGTTTTGATTTATGTGTTTGCGTCAATTTAATTAGATATGTAAATAGGTTTCTCAATTGTTCGTTAAATATTTATTATTGGTTTTTATAATATGTAAAAATATAAAATAAGTAGTAATATATATATATATATATATATAATAATATATATATATATATAATGCTAATATAGCACAAGGGTGCGGCGGTTAAGTATAAGATAATAGGCTAAATTAATAAAGTTTGTAGCCAAAAATAAAAGAGAAAGGACCAAACTTTCTTAGTATAAATGACTTTTATATAGTTTTGGTGTTGTCTATTTTTGTTTATTTCTTATCAAACTTAGTTTCATTCTAATAAAAAAAAATTGCATTAGATAACAAAAATAAAAACGTTAATTAGGTAAATGGAAAACAAAATGTTCATTTTCCATAATCCCAACTTTGCCTCTATTCCCTATGTTGTACATAGGTCTGATAAAGAGTAAGCTATATCATCTTGTTCACTTCTATAATAATGATGGTTTATTTGAAATTCAAAGCAAACATTTTTTTTTTGTAAAACCAAAAGACATAAAAAAGATATTTCACGCTAATAATTTAATATCATCATCTCTGCGAGCCTTCTCTCCTTCTCTTCCTTTTCCTTCCCTTTGTTTTCTACATCTGAATCTCGGTGACCAGCGCGTGGTGAATCTATTAACATCATCGCTGGTTTTAGTTTGTTTTCTTTATCGTTCTCGTGTTCATCTTGTGTCGTTTTTAAGCTTTGGTTTGTGAATCGGGTCAAGAGAGGTTTCAGATCGAAAAGTTCATGCTTGATATGTAGACCAGCGAAGAACTATAAGTACTTGTTAATCTGGTTTTGTTCTAAATTATCAGTATTAAACATATCATTTGGATGGATAAGTATCACTTCCGCTTGATCTATGACTAAAAGGGAAATCAATAAAGTAGGGAACAAGATCAAACATCTCTGTATCGTTGATACTCGCCTGAAGTCAACATTACCAGAACATCAAAATTAGTTTTTAAATCCACTACTTAGGTGGAAGATCTAATTGATCCAGCGGACATTTCCTGAAAGTTGGATCTGCTTAAAGTATATATATATATACCAGATGATGTGCAAGTTATTCAGGGTATGGCAATTAGTAGGAGTTCCAGAAGTCTAATATGGTTGGCATTTTACAAAACAAGGTCAATATACAGTTAAGTGAGGGTATCATACAGAAAAAATACACCCCAATATTTCATGGACCATACACGAAGCCTCTTCTAGCCTTCGTTTCAAAGTTTCAATGCTCTCCAAAACTGAGACATTTTGTTTGACAAATCATATCTAATAATTTTCCTGTCACAAAAGTTTTACGGTCTTTGTGGTATTAAATGTGATAGTCAATGCAATATTTGTGGATTTAAGGAAGAATCAATTGTTCTTGTTATTTTTGAATGTCTACCAAAAATTCGAACTTGTGCTCCATCAAAAATCCCCTCACACCTAAGGATTTTCCTCAGCCCTTCATTTTATGGACTATTTGTTTTAGAGACTTCCCAAAAGACTTTTTTGAGTTATTTCTCATGGATAATGTAGTATATCTAGAAAAAATCGGAATAACAAGATTTATAAAAAAAAAGCTAGAAATCCTCAAGAAATCAAGCGATATCAGATATTGAGAAAACTTTATGGACTGAATCACAAATAAAAGACTCAAAAGATGTGCAACAATAAAATATACATTATGACAACCTGAATTTTGGAGATACCAGTTAGTGCTTTATTAATGAATTCTGGAAAGAACATGATATCTTAACAATACAAAGATGGTTTTGCATGAAAAGGGGATTACCCGAAACTATGATGGGTCCCATGAATATCCGCATGATTCTATCATCTTTACATGCAGAATGTGAAGCTCTAGTTTGGGAGATGAAGTGCATAAGACTCTATTGCAACAGATTGTTCACAATTTTGAAGATTGTGTCTACATTGACATAATAGCATATCTTCACTATCCACGTGGAGAAAGATGCAAAGAATTCTTCTAGAACTTTGTTATCCAAAGCTTGCATGTGGTGTTAGAAGTCTGCCTTCTGCTAGGGTTCCACCAAATAGGTTTTCGGGTTTGGAATCTTCTAAAGATTAGAATATCCATTTGTTGAAAAAAATCATTATATAGTCCCATGATTGGGCTCGAATTAAAGGCAACACCTGATAAGCAAAAAGCATAATATATCCTAAAATAGACCCAAAACGTGATTACAATCCAATAGGTTTTTAGGTTCATTAAGGAGGCCGAAACGCTAGCTAAAGAAACCAAAGCCCCACCGCTGACTTCGCCACAGTGTCTATGCGCAGAAAACTCTGGAGAATAGAACATCGCCTGCATACAAGAAGATGCAGACCATCTTCTCGAGCTAGTACCACACCGAAGAGGGAACGACGCATGAAAGGAGCCGCTGCGCCGCCACAGAAACTGCCATCAAGCCACCACCATATCTAAGAAAGAGGACGATAGCAACCACATACAACTACTAGAGAAGTCATCAAAAGAAACCGGTTAGCAACCACATCCAACCCGCCTCTCCAATGCCGCAAACCAACAATACCGTTCACATATGCTTTTGTAAACGTCGGAAGAACTTTAACTCATAGATGAAAAGTAGAAGGGAGCAAAAATTATGGAGTAAGGAGCCTTTCTCACTGTCAAAGGCGGTGGCAAAGAGAAGAGAAAAAGAACTAGCGGTGGCTAGGGTTAGAGGGATTTTAGAGAGAAGATAGAGAGCTCCTCTCTCTACTTGCTCTAATTTTGAAAATTATGATAAAATTTAATATGTAATTATTAATTTTTTAAGTATTTTTGATTTATCTCATATCAGTGGTCAAACAAGTAAGGTTGTGATTAGAAACAATACTGTGATATAGTTTTATTATTATATTGTTGGAGGAACTGAATAAAAGTTACCATTTAAACGAAATGTAATTAGCGGTATAGATTTGTTTCAATAACGCATCGAGTCAAATAAATAAAGTGTCATTTTGTTTGTTCTCTTTACTATTAAACCATATTTACTTTATCCCATGTACAATATTGAGTGGTTTTATATGCATTTTAATTAAATTATTAATTATTATTATTATCTAACTAAGATACACTTTTACAATTTACAAATTCCATAAAATAAAATGAACCAAACTTTTGCATTTACAGAACCATAAACTATTTTCTGAAAATTCTGTGTTTAAAAACTTATTTATTGTTTCATAATTTTAAATATTATCTTAGTAACATAAATATCTAGGATAATTTTTAATATTTTAAATTTTAGTATTTGAATCAAAGAGAAACAAACAAAAAAGTAAATTCTTCCAAATTACATAAACAATTTTTCGTTATCAAATGTTTATTTTGTATTGTAAATATTATTTACCAATTCAAACATAGTCGTGCCTTTTATTCTACAAAATCAATCAGAAATTAATTCAAACTGTTTATTTTATATATTTTTATCAAAAGTTGTACTACTTTTTTTTGTCAAAACCGCACTACTTTTTATCATAACCGTAATACTTTTTTTATCAACACCACACTTGTCTCGCATTACGCATGAATTGTTGTTGCACCGTACCAAAATTTAATTTTCTACCGTTTATATTACTAAATCCGTTGTTACCATTCGGAACCTAAGTGTCGATAGAACATTCATTCAATGGCACACAAAGAAGGTGGGAGGATGGAGTTTTTTCTATCAAAATGCTTTTAAGAAGACAAATAGTGTGATTGGTAAATGGTATAGCAGGAGTTATCACATAAATCCAGACCAAAAAGGTCCAATCACAAGGTATTGAATGACAATGAAAATATGATCCATCGACGAAGCCCAACTATTTCTTTTCAAAAGGGATACCTCGCAACCCAAGGTAGCAAGCTATAAGTCTACGAATAACAATCAACACCTAGTTACTTCGCGGTCAATCGATTACATAACATGCCTAGATCTCTGGAATAAGGCACGACACATGCGCCCCAGATATGTGGAGTAGTTGGAACGAGCTGGTTAGTATAAAAGACAAAGCCATGACCATTATCAAGCATGCACCATTGACCTTACCTACTCGAGATCTAGATTACTATATCTCTATTGTATTCACTTGTGCTTAGTTCTTTCTATTATTCATATACATTGTCATTCATACAACAGTTCATGTGCTCCAACTAACCAACCCAACCCATGGGTTGAAATCTAAACAACAGTTCATGTGCTGTTAGAGTTAGATTCAAGTCAACGACCAAACTCCCTGCTCCTGTCAGCAATGAATGTGTAACCGACCAGATTTTCACTAAATACGATATTAAAATTGGTTTGATTATTTAATTGGACTAAACCAAACTAATTACAAAACCAAAGCTATATATAAACTCGTATGCATCTCCTTCTTCATGCTAACCTAGCCGTCATCTTCCTTATGTTGTAAACTTCTCAAGGCTTCTCAATCACCAGCCACCTCTGCTCATTAAATCAAAGTGTCTTCCATCACCGGAGTGAAAGACCAAAACTGTTTCTCTGATTTATTCAATCGTATGTACAGTGGTTTATAAAAGGAGGATAGTTACAAACAGTCTCAGATCTCCCTATATTACAGAAGGAATATTTCATAAGTACAAACTGATCAGAATATTCAGTAATATTCTTTCACCCTCCCTCAGTGTGGACGTCGGAATCTCTGACGGTCAGACTGTCTTTAAACTGTCGAAACAAGGAGGAAGGAAGGCCCTTCGTAAAAATGTCTGCGTATTGGTACGCAGAAGGGACATGAATGACCCTTTAACCTGACCAAGAGCCACTTTTTCACGGACAAAATGAAGGTCAATTTCAACATGTTTTGTTCGCTGATGCTGAACCGGGTTCGATGACATGTAGACTGAGCTGATGTTGTCACAGAAGATCAATGTTGCTTGTTTGATGGGTACATGAAATTCGAGGAGGAGTTTCGGAGCCAACATGTCTCTGCAACTGTGTTTGCAACCCCTTTATATTCATCTTCAGCGCTGGATCTTGACACGGTTGTTGTCTTTGGAAAGACCAGGAAATCAGGTTTGCTCCTAGATATACACAGTAGCCTGACGTAGACCGTCTAGTGTCTGGACAACCTTCCCAATCAGCGTCAGAATATGCCGTCAAAGTGGATTATAGTGGACTTGAAAATCTGTAACCCATGCGATATGGTTCCTTTTATGTAACATATTATCCTTTTGAGGGCATTGAGATGTGTTTGTCGGGGGATCATGCATAAACAAGCACACTTGTTGAACTGCATATGTGATGTCCGGACGAGTAAATGTGAGATATTGCAGGGCTCCAGGGAGAGATCGATATTCAGTCGGATATGAAATTCTATCACCACCTTCGGCCGATAGTTTTGATGTGACATCTACAGGTGTGGATACTGGATTGCAGTGAGTCATGCCAGCTCTGTCGATTATTTCTGCCGCATAATTTCCTTGTGAAAGAAGAATTCCCAATTTGTTGTAATCCACTTTAACGCCTAGGAATTAAGACAATCGTCCCATATTTGTGATTGGAAATTCTGTCTTGAGCTTGTTGGTTATTTGTTGCAGGAGAGTTGTGGTAAAGCTTGTCAGTATGATATCGTCGACATAGAGAAGTAGATATGCCATGTGATTGCCCTTGTGATAGATAAAGAGGGAAGGGTCACACTTACTGGTTTTGAATCGAGTTTCTGTATAAAGCTGGTGAATCTTGCATTCCAGGCCCGTGGCGCCTGTTGAGGCCATAAAGAGCCTTCTCAAGTTTGCGAACATAGTGCGGAAATTGCTTATTCACAAACCCCAGAGGCTGATGCATATATATTGTCTCAGAGATGGAGCCATGGAGAAAAACATTTTTACGTCTAGCTGGTTGATGTCCCAGCCTTTGCTTAGTGCGATGTTCAGAATTGTCCGGATGGAGGCAAGCTTTACTACAGGACTGAAAGTTTCAATGTAGTCCACACCTGGTTCTTGTGTTTTCCATTTGCTACTAATCTCGCTTTGTGACGTGTAGGTACACCAATCTGCATCATGTTTTAACTTGTACAACCACATAGAATTTATAATGTTAGCACCATAAGGACGAGGCACTAGCCTCCAAGTCTTATTTTTAATTTGTGCACCATACTCATCTTTCATTACAGGGTTCCAGTTCGGATCTAGTAAAGCTTTTTGATGGGTGGTAGGTATTCTTGACACAGAAGAAGTGAGTAATGAAAAAAAATTCTTTGGTTTTGCGATACCCACTTTACTTCTTGTTATCATGCGAGTAGGAGCATTTGTGTGGTTTGTGTTTTGAGATGGAGCAGAGGTGTTTGTAACCGGCGAAATAGAAGGAGTCAGGGCTTGAAGAGAAGCACTGTTTTCAAGGATTGAGCGAAAGATTGGTGATGGCGAGTCACTGCTATCTAAGAAACTGTATGAGTTTGTTTGAGTGGAATGTTGTAGGGCAGAAGGAAAGGTAGACTCATCAAACACCACATGCCTTGATATGATTATTTTTGTTTAATTTGAGATCCAAGCATCTGTAACCTCGGTGAGAAGGTGGGATATCCGAGGAAAAGGCATGGTTTAGAGCGAGGCGTAAGCTTTGAGTTTGAGTCAAAATTTGTATTTGGGAAGCAAAGGCAGCCAAATACCCTAAGGTGATCATAGGTTGGCTTGCGTCCAAATATAACAAAATATGGGGTGTGTCTGTTGATTGAGGTTGACGGAAGGATAATTGATAACATGGGCAGCAGCATGCAGAGCCTCAACCCAATATGTGGGGGACAACTGCGCTTGAAACAGCAGAGAGCGAACTGCATTATTTAGTGTTCGTATCATTCTCTCCGATTTACCATTTTGCTGTGAAGTGTGGGGGAAGGAGAAACGAAATGAAATCCCATGTTGATCGAAGTGATCTTTAAATTTAGTGTTGTTGTATTCGTGCCGTTGGGAATGTGACCAAGACGAGATGAGAAAGAGAAAATAGATCCGTTGCGTTCCGTCACGACCAGCCATGCTTCCTCCATTATGTTTTATTTTGTCATCACGTCATAATTATCATCACCATTGGTGACCAACGCTCGTTGATCCAAGCCTCGATGGCGATCCATTGCGTGCCCTCACCACCATTCACAAGAGTCACCACCAGAGTTGTCACAGCCTTGCCGCCCACGGATCCATCACCATTTCACGTCTAGTCATCTCGTATCAGGTCCGTAATAGGGAGAACGTGATCAAAGTCGAGGAGAAGATGTATGGAATTGATCCATCGTCTCAGCACCAGCCACCACCATCGTTAACCGGTTAGGAGGAAACGAGCCAAGCCGGAGTCACCATCTCAACACCGCTGACCACCGTTCTGCACCACCATGAGTTATTAGCCATCGTAGATTAAGCCCGTGTTGTCAGATTACAGAAGTCAATGGCATAAACCCAAGCCGTAATAGTTGAGTGTCCTCTCTAATTCTTGTGTTATAAGAAATGTATATATAATTTAGCCCTTATTGGTCCATGCATAGGAAACCGTCGTGTACTTTAGGTGAGAATTATTGATAATAATTCACACTAAAGCATGGACCGAAGTTTGGTGGACGAGCCTTGATTGTTTTCCCAACATGGCTAAGGTGAGGGTTATTCTCAAACTTCTCGTACACGGCTTAGGATTTTGTATAAAAATAATTTAATTCTAATATGTTGCGTCTTCGTTAAATCGAGTGACACAGTCTGCTTGTTTAGTTATTAGTTTCTTTGCTAAACCCGATATAGGGTGTTAGATGGTTCAACACTGCTTGTTCATTTATAATTGATATTATACATAAATATATACATATGTATATATATCAAGTATAGCGGTGATAAGGATGTGGCCGACTACAGAGACGTAATTCCGTAGGGCGGCTGGTGACTAGTAGATTATGTGTGGAGATGATGCGGTACAGCTTAGTCGACCTATTGTTGCCAAGGCTTCGAGGTCGATAAATCGTCTACGGGTGGTGTTACCGAGCACTTGTCAGTGGTGTTTTTGGTCTGTTAGTGGGCAGCGGAAGTGCACCTCGCTAGGACCATTGTTTGTTCTTTGGGTACTTTAGGTACCGTATTTGCTACATTTTAGAATTAAATTATCTTTATTTAGAGTGTTATGTTTGGATCCATTGACTTCGGATTTAGCATCCTATACCTCACTGAGTAACTCCATTGTTGTTTACCCCTCTTTCTTCCCCCTTTTCAGGTGAAACACGCGAGTATATGATTTTGGACGGATTGGTGCTATTGGGCGTTTTTCATACGAATTTTATATGGGTATTGGTGAGTGGAGATGTAGGTATGTGATTGTGTCGTGAGATGTTGTTGCTGGCATGCTGTTCTCGAGAGAGGAGAAGACGGGTGTCACAGAATGAATCAGCAGAAATCCAAAGGATACTCTCCACGCTCGTGGATAGAACATCCCAGAGCGAAACAACCGCTTGAAATCTCGAAACTCGCCTCGCTATGCAAAAATGTCGCCCCTAAACGAATTCCAACCGCAATCGATACAAAGCGAAACGACCTATGGACCCATCTGTTTTCCCGATCCTAGTCTGCCTATAGCGCATCTATTTCGCTCCCCCGGTTCCACGGCCAGAAAGCAGCACCTCTACGGTAAATGCAAGATTGTGTCATGCGCAAATTAATGTAACGGATCTCCCATCATTTTTGACTCCATCGCATACCGCCATGATGTTTGGAGATGTTAATGAGTCATCTCCACTGTAACACCCGACTCCTCCTCTCTTGAGAACGGCGTGCTACTACCGATAAAATATTGCATTAAACCGGTTTATAAAAAAATCAAATAAAATATTAAAATATTTAATAAAAGAAATGCAGGATAAATCATTTTTATATTTAGAAACCGAAATAAAATATACGCAAGATAAATCATTTATTTTACATTTAATAACTAGAATAATTCATATCGAAAAGTCGCATAAAACCAAATAAAAATCAATATAAAATACGACGATCCCCAAGACACCAAACCGGCCAGATATCCGACTACTGGTGATGCTCACTTGAAAAGGAGGAGAAAGAGGGGTGAGTAACAAGGGAGTCACTCAGTGAGGTATGGGATGCTAGACACGCAAACCACTGACATGAGTAATAGAACCCCCACTATGGAAGTTTAGCTCTAACATGAACAAACACGATGCCTAGGGCATCACACAAAACAATCAATGCGATGATAGCGTATAGCTAGTCCATACACCCCGCATTTCCTCATAAGGACATACATACTCTGCGTCGCTAGTACAGTCTGTCTCTGTTCCCCACCCATAACCAATCTGCGTCAGATGCAAACGTCTCTGCACCACGCCCCACACAACAATCTGCGTCGATAGTCCGAACGTCTTCGAACCCCCGCCCACCACATCTGCGTCGATAGCCCAGGCATCCCTGAACCCCCGCCCACCACACATAGTCCCTACTGAATATTTATATTTTTTACATATTTATATATCATCAATTAACATCACACAATCCAATCACAGTTGAATCCTTTAGACCCCCTAATTCCGGTTTACAATGAATTAACTAACTACCAATCATGACTCAAACAGACGGATCATGATTCGAAATCTAAACTATGATAGGAAGGATTCTACACCAGTACGAAATTTACGGAATAGACCCCTCACCTAAGCAACTGGCTGGAATGAACAACGGAAGATAGTCAACTGAGGTCAACTGCAATACGAGAATCAATGGCTCAGATCTCAGGAAATAAAGTTTCCAAAAACGGAAACTTTCCTTAAAACAGAAACTTTCCTAAAATAAAAACTTCCTAAGAATAGAAACTTCCCTAAAATGTCGGTTTCCTAAACTGGATACTTCCCTAAATAGATTTCTACGACTAGAAATATGAAGGCAACAACTTACTAGAAAACTCGCCGAAAGCTCATCCGAAAATCCCGCCGGAAGCTTACCGGAAATCCCACCAGAAAAATTAACTACTGACTGGTCGTCAGATATTCCAACAAAAACTCGTCACACGCAAAGAAAATACTTTGACTTGATGAGAAAAAGAGAAAAGAGGTGGAGTTTCTTATATAGGAGAAAGGAAAAAGAGGAAGAAAACTTAAACTTCCAATGTGGGACAAAGATGAAAAGAGTTTGTTGGGTTTTTAATTAAGAAAAAAAAATAGGCATGGCCCTAAGATCAGGGTCGTTACAATTCTCCCCCACTTAATCTGAATTCGTCATGAATTCCAAAGAGACGATGAAAGAACGTTCACGGTTTCGAAGAGAGAACAACACAAGATAATAGACGATGGAAATGAAAGAAAACTTGGTCTTCTCCTACAGAAGGAAAGAAAATCAGAATCTTTATCGACTAACCGAATGATACTAGGCAGAAGGGTGCCATTTTTTTTTTTCAAAAACTCCCAATCCCAAAACATTGAAATCGCAAAAATCCGAGTCCCATAAATCGCCGTCCCGGGTCAGAGCCGGAACGAAACCCCGCTCTGATACCAAATTGTAACACCCGACTCCTCCTCTCTTGAGAACGGCGTGCTACTACCGATAAAATATTGCATTAAACCGGTTTATAAAAAAATCAAATAAAATATTGAAATATTTAATAAAATAAATGCAAGATAAATCATTTTTATATTTAGAAACCGAAATAAAAATATACGCAAGATAAATCATTTATTTTACATTTAATAACTAGAATAATTCATATCGAAAAGTCGTATAAAACCAAATGAAAACCAATATAAAATATGACATCCCCAAGACACCAAACCGACCAGATATCCGACTACTGGTGATGCTCACCTGAAAAGGGGGAGAAAGAGGGGTGAGCAATAGGGGAGTCACTCAGTGAGTTATGGGATGCTAGACACGCAAACCACTGACATGAGTAATAGAATTCCCACTATGGAAGTTTAGCTCTAACATGAACAAACACGATGCCTAGGGCATCACACAAAAAAATCAATGGGATGATAGCGTATATCTAGTCCATACACCCCGCATTTCCTCATAAGGATATACATACTCTGCGTCGCTAGTACAGTTTGTCTCTGTACCCCCCGCCCATAACCAATCTGCGTCAGATGCAAACGTCTCTGCACCACGCCCCACACAACAATCTGCGTCGATAGTCCGAACGTCTCCGAACCCCCGCCCACCACATCTGTGTCGATAGCCCATGCATCCCTGAACCCCCGCCCACCACACATAGTCCCTACTGAATATTTATATTTTTACATATTTATATATCATCAATTAACATCACACAATCCAATCACAGTTGAATCCTTTAGACCCCCTAATTCTGGTTTACAATGAATTAACTACTACCAATCATGACTCAAACAGACTCAACTCAAACAGACGGATCATGATTCGAAATCTAAACTATGATAGGAAGGATTCTACACCAGTACGAAATTTACGGAATATACCCTCACCTTAGCAACTGGCTGGAATGAACAACGGAAGATAGTCAACTGAGGTCAACTGCAATACGAGAATCAACGGCTCAGATCTCAGGAAATAAAGTTTTCAAAAACAGAAACTTTCCTTAAACAGAAACTTTCCTTAAACAAAAACTTTCCTAAAATAGAAACTTCCCTAAAATGCTGATTTCCTAAACTGGATACTTCCCTAAATAGATTTCTACGACTAGAAATATGAAGGCAGCAACTTACTAGAAAACTCGTCCGAAAATCCCGCCGGAAATCCCACCCGAAAAATTAACTAATGACTGGTCGTCAGATATTCCAACAACAACTCGTCACACGCAAAGAAAATACTTTGACTTGATGAGAAAAAAGAGAAATGGGTGGAATTTCTTATATAGGGGAAATGAAAAGATGAAAAAAACTTAAACTTCCAATGTGGGACAAAGATAAAAAGAAGTTGTTGGGTTTTTTAATTAAAAAAAAAGAACAAATAGGCATCGCCCTAAAATGAGGGTCGTTACATCTACCTTCATCTCCCGGTTGCAAACCAGCAAGACACAATGATCAAGAGTATTGAAGTTCACATCTAACTCACGACGAAGGGTACGAAACCCTTTTTGAGAATTTGATTCTCAAACCAACGGACCACCTCGAGTAAGCCACGAGAATCTGACTCGTACAGCTCTGCTTAACGGCCCTGTAGTGCCAAATCTATTGCCTCACATAAATGAGCATGGATCGATCAACTTTGAATTTTTCTCAAAAATACGTCGATCAAACTAGACATATAATCACACCCAAAATATTTATCATGAATTCATAGATCAAATTGTTATATTTTATAATATATTTTAAATGCATATATAAGATATACTCCCTCTCTGTTACAAAAAGATCCATATTCTAGGAAAAAAAATTGTTTCAAAATAATATATTTTTTACATTTCAATTCATTTTTTGTCAACTAATAATGAAAAATTGTGATTTTCAAAATATTAATTGCATTTTTTGAAATCTTATTGGTTTAGAAATATAGAAAATATAAACATACAAAAAACTATACATTATTAATTAAATTTTAATGTGTTTTATTAAAAAGTGCGAAAAACTTAAAACATATATTATTCTGAAATAAAGAGACTAATAACTATGAAAAAAGATAATAAAAGCAACTCGAAGTTTGAAGTCGGTAGAGGCGTCTGGAGCTGCAGAAGCTGCGGACCCACCGCTGATGCATATAATGTGGTGCTTGGTACACGCCTATTTATTTTTTTTTATTTTTTTTGTCAACTTTTATATTAAAAGCCCAAAGGGCATTTTTGCTACAAATGGAAATCAAACTCATTACAAATAGACACACCCTATTTATTTTATTTAACAAAATGCTTTACTTCTGTTTATTTTACTTTAATACATTATGATTAGGGCTAGGAATCATTACAACTATATTATGTATTCGGTTTTAAATTACAATTTGATAATGATAAAGATTTTATGTTATCCCACCAGTTAATCATTGTCAAAATCTTACATTAAATGGTATGAAAATATTCAAAAAAAAACTTCATAAATTTAAAACACTAATAAACATCATTATGGTGAGGAAGATGATGTGTAGAACCAAGTTCCATGAATCTGCATGCTTCTCTAACTATTAAAAGAGTGGCATTGAACTCGTGACATTTTGCCTTATCCATAAACCATATACTCAAACGAAATTTAACTATTTTCGAAAATGAATACTTGGACCACAACACATAACATAACCATTCCTTATTTAACATTTTTTGGAGCAAAAGCCAAACAATACTTCAAATTTCAAGGGGTTGACATGGTATATATTTTTAAAATGATACCAAAACACACACACAATTTCATTACAAATATTCAATTTTCTATAGTTTGCCTCATTATTTACCAAGTACCCAGCGGTTTTATAACACATAGATTTAAATTTCCACTATAATTATATTGAAATATTCTTAAAACAGAATTGTTTATTTCATTGGCAGGATAATGCATTTCAGAATGAAATTGGCACTCCCGCCCACCTTCAAGCTGGAGAATGACAATTTCATAGTCCCAATACTATTGGGACCATCCCAGAATGCTCGTCCAAACAATGGTTTTTGTCAACTATTGTGTTGGTTTGATTAATTTGAAATTTTACATCTTTTACTAATAACATCCAACTATATTCTCCTGAGCCAAAAATCATCCTAATATATTTGGTAGTTTATCTTCATTTATATATATATATATCTACATATATGCATTAGAAATTAATTTTTTTTAACATATTACCATATTTAATGTTGAACATTACTTCTTACAGTTTTTCAAAACTTTAAATTATCTTCTTCTCTCTCGCTAGATCGCAAATAGGTAGTGGCAGATAAGATCTGCATAGAACTTTGAGGTGTGTACAAGAATTAATAAACAATATGAACTAGTGAACCCAAGATTTATAGTGACTAATGTCGGATGTATAATATGGAGAACTATGTTCTCAGTTTCACGTGTTTATGTACTAGTTTGTGTCAGTTTTTTTTATTTTAATCATCCAAATAGATTAACATTGATATAAAGAATTATTTTCATCGAATTATTTTCCACTGCAGTAGATTCACTAACTCTTAATTATTTTCGTTCATATTATCTGTTGTATTCGTTTTTGTTTTTGTTTGTAATACTACTTTTTTCTACTTGGACTTGGGAGTATGAGTTAGTGCTAGTAGTGTTTTCTCAATTACTAAATTAACTTCACTCTCCTTGTCTTCTAATATGAAAGAAGGTTATGATTATCTAATAAATGGATTGCCAAAACATTGTCACTTTTTAGCAATTCTTGGCAAATAATTGGCGACTGATTTTTACTACAGAACAAATTAGCGGTTGATCAATACCTTAAACTTAACACAACAGGGTAATTTAAATGTTAGTTATATTTAACTTCTATGTTTGATAATTCTTGTAAAACTTTCCAGTGGGTTTATATATTTCCCTCATGTGCACAGAAAAAGAAATTTATGTGGCGTAATATATCATTAATCGAGTATACTTACTTTCTGACAAACTTATCAGTGTTTTTATTTTTCATCATGTGCACATAAGAAAATGCAAATGTAAATTAAAATAATAAATGAGATAAAAACTAATAATGTTGAAGTTGGTTACAGCTTTAGTTCATTATTATGATTTGTGAGCTCTATATTAAGGTACCCACTTGTATTTAATTTTGTATAAAGAGGAATAATTAGTGTAAAGTTAAATGAGTATATTCCCTTAAAGATCAGTGAGGTTGTAATCTCCTTTCGATGGATTAGTATAATAACAGCATCTCATTTGTATTTGGCTGATTAAGAATGATTAAGCACTGTCTTCCACCCACATAGGCTAACCGATTAGAACTTATGTATGTCTCGACTAATTATCATTTACTTCTTTTAACAATATTTACGAATAACAATTGTTGAGATTTGGTTTATTGATACTCACTGTTTTTATGACGCCAACGAAGTAGAACAAGATCTGAAGATTTATAAATATTTTGAAATTACTGAAATAGTAATGTATTCTATGTTATTAAATGATAACATTAGTGTCCAGCACGAGCTACGTTAACATCCACAAAACTGCTTTAATCATCGACACACTCTTACTTTTTTGCGTCAACAGATAAGCTTATATAGAAAGCTAAAGAGAGTAAACAAATGAATAGATCTAATAACTTGTTATACAAGTCTCTATAAACCTATTGTAATCAGGACTTAATTTTGTGACGAAAATAGTTTTTTCTCTCGTGGCGACGAAAAGGCAATTTTCTCTTAGAGTTTTCAGATAGAGCCCGTTCTAGGAAATCCATGACCGGATGCAAATTAAAAAAATAACCGATTTTGTGGGGTTTTAAACCATGGTTGAGCGAAGAAAGACTATAGTTTTCAGATTTTACAACTAGACGAAAGGGGAGTTTCAAAAAGTTGTGGCCGAAAATATATTTATTAATAAACTGGCCGAAAGCCACTGCTTCCTTGGCTCGGCCCAAAGCCCGGCTCTGTTTTCAGGAATGCTGCTTGGGATGTATCAGAGAATTTCGTTTAAGGTTTACAAGATCTAAATTCGATTAGAAGATGATGATAACTCTGGATATGGATCTCAATTGAGATCTTCAAGATCAAGTGTGTTTGAGATATGTCTCAAGGGAACGAAGGAAGACGGTTTAATGAGTATATCGAGGAGGCCTATTT
Organism: Moricandia arvensis; assembly: GCA_905132765.1. Lineage (NCBI taxonomy): Eukaryota > Viridiplantae > Streptophyta > Magnoliopsida > Brassicales > Brassicaceae > Moricandia > Moricandia arvensis. The sequence goes on along the minus strand of CAJHQP010006855.1, from coordinate 10,997 downwards.
CGAAGATTTTGGGATTGGCACAGAAGGGGTATGAAGGATCAATGAAAAAAGAAATGAAAAGGGTAATATTATCGAATCATGTATCAGAGAACATTTACTCTATCAGGGATTTAAAGTGACAAGATCTACTACAAGGTATCCTAAATCATATCATGGAAGGTGTTTTCCTACAGAGTCATGGTTTATGCAGACTGGACTAGATTTGGATGTGCTTTGTGATCTTCATGGTTTATTCATCCGATATTAGACTTATGGTGGGATTCAGAGATGGGATTTTTGAATATTTGATGATCAATGGCGTTATCAATGGATTATTTTTGCAATATTTTGCATATCTTTACAATCTTTTAAGGGTCTTACTAACAAAGGCTTCTTGTCTTGTATATATATTTTTCGCTTGTTTAAACTTCTGCATCATCTCACTTTTCTCCCTCTCAACACAACTCTTCTGGTCTTTTTTCTCTTTTGTGATTGTGCTCTTACGACAGTGATCATGTCTCAAGGACAGTGGTATGTTAAGTCTGGTGGTAAGAAGATTGAGGTTCTAAAGAAGGGTTTGAAGATTACAGTGCCAACGTTTGATAACTTATGCTTGATTTCTGGTTTTGCAAGGACACTTATTGGGAGGTGTATGAACCCACAGAAGCAGAATATGAAACTGTTTTCTTACCAGGCTGCCAAAGATATGGCAAGTCGAAGATATAGTGATAAGGGCTGACCTTGGCTTGGGCAGATTTCAATTTAACTTCACCAACGAGGAAGATATTATTGAGGTTTTAAAAATGAAACCGTTTCATTTTGATTCATGGATGCTCTCTATTATGCGGTGGGAGCCAGTGATGGACGCTAATTACCCCTCCAAGATCACCTTTTGGGTCCGGGTGCTAAGAGTTCCTTTGAATTTTTGGGCAGAACCTACTTTCAAGAGTATAAGTGAGGCACTTGGAAAGGTGCAAGAGTAAGTGTATGTTGATGAAGGACGAGTTGGGGTGGAGTTTGATGCATTTAATCACAGGTTTATTCCAGTACCGTGGAGTTCCACAGTGGTGAAAAAACTGAGGTGGCGTTGAGGTATAAAAAATTGCATGGGTTTTATCATATTTGCAATAGTATGAGGCATGATCAGTCTCGTTTCTCTACTAAACATGCTAGTGAGAATGGAGAAAGTGGTGATCCACCGGTAAACCAGATAAAGGAGATCATGGTCCTACAACTTTCAGTTACAAAGGGGCTCTCATCCAGGATATATATCAAGAATTAGGTAGGCAGGAAAGGGGAGACTCAGAGTATTCAAAGAAGTTATCCAGAGGAAAAGTAATTGTGAGGAAAAATAATGGTCACAACAATAAGACTGGGACACACAAAGGTCATAAAAAGAGATATTCACGTTATTATGGTGAAGGTCATAAAAAGAGATATTCACGTTTCTCAACATGAATCTTGACTGGAATGAAATTTTGTCAGTTGTGGTCTAAGGAAGAATATTAGGTTGGATACATAATTTATATATAATTAGATTATAGGTGTGTTTAGGGAACTACATTACTCCGAAAGAGGGGGCGGTAATGGGTAGTAATTCTAGTTTAAAATACTATGGTAGGAGGAGGGTTTTGGAGGTTTATGATCTGATATTTGTCTTGATGAATCTTGTGGAGATTATGATTTTTATGAACGCAGATTGACAACCTTGTGGAAATCATTCAAGGTCTCTTCGGTTGTTGCTCTAAGGATCAATATGGGATATGACAAAGGAGAGTATCTGATTGTGACCCATATTTGGTTTATCAAACAAGGTGGTGTCGAGAAGTATCCAGTGAGTTCAATGTTTATGTGTGGGTTCCTCTAGAATGCATTTTTCGCTATGATGTTTTATCATTTTATTGTCCTAAAGACTCAATAGGGACTAATATTCCCTTGGAATTTTTAAAGAAGATATCAAAGCAGGCCAATCTTCAGAGGAAATGCATTAAGAGGTACTTAGCTTCTCTTGATGCTAAATGTTTTAGTAATTTTTCATGTCCTCTGGTGTGAAAATTGGAGAGCAAAGAAATTTACTTGGGTTTCCATAGGAATGAGAGGGATGGAGTTTTACTTTCTTGGATGATGTATAAGATTAGGCTTGGCTCTAAGTTTATTTGCTTTGTTAACATGTTGTGGCTCTATCAAAATAAAAAAATTTCTAGTGATCCGTGTTGTTTATACAATTTTTTCAGGCAATGTTTCGTTATTGTCATCTTTATGATACTGGGATTTTATTTTTGTTGTTTCTTGTGAAGCAATGGGTCAAATGGAGTGGTTGGAAAAATGATTTTTTTTGCCTTATTTAGTTCATCTTTTCACGAATATGGACATTCAGAGTTCATACGGTCATTGAAAAGAGTTTTTTTGTGACAAAAGTTTAACATACATTGACTTTTATTGATAAAAATCTTAAGTTGGAATTTTTAGAGGATGGTTGAAAGTGGTTCATCAGTTATTTACGAGAAATTTAGTATAACATAAACCACGAAGATCATAGCGAAGAAGTTGAGACCTAACAAAAGAAGTAAACCTGAAGTGTCCGCGAAAGATTGGGATGGAAACAAAACGGAATGTACCGGATTTTTAGCAGTTTACGTCCATCCTTGGTCGGGTACAGTTTGCTTTTAATTTCTCCCTTGTAGCTGCTACCTGAATTCACGCAAGTGTGTCATATGAAGCCCATGCCTACAACTTACTTTGTTTGATTTAAAAGGCGAACAGCCCCCTAACTAGTCGTTATGGGGTGGGGTTCTTGTGGTAAACTGCCTTGGATATGATAAATAAAGAAAAGATATCTCGTTCATCTTTTTTTTTTTTTATCATTGATTCTATATTGGTCAGTATATTGTAATCATCTGTGTACTCTGGGTATGACCCCAACGAGGCAGTTTATTGAAGAAGCTATAAAGTCGATTACAAAAATTACTAGTTTGAAAGGCTCGTTGGAATTGATCTGCTACAACAGCTGACGAAGGGGATGAGCAAAACAGGGAGTCTACAGGATGGGGTTCAACTAGCGTGCGGAACTACAAGAAAGCTTTCTTTATCTTTATGGATAACCAATCCATTTTTAAATATAGTTGGGAGACTTTACCAATAAATAGGTCAAAAAAATGGAAAGATCGGAACATGGGAATAATTTGATACCAATACGGACTACCTATTTCAATTATTTTGCTTCTAAAATTGCATACCTATACAAGGGTTCAAGTTTTGATCGATATTTGCGAAGTTGATCATCCTCCCGGTTCATTGTTGTCTGATATCATCATATCTATTTTGACCTGATGGAACTGGATCATCAACGGGCGAAGTGAGTCAAATGCCAGTGGAAAAGGAAAACTAAGATATGAACAAGACCCATTTGTTTCAAGTTTAGGGTCTCCTAGTGTTACAATCTTACTGAAACTCTTGGCTTTTCCTTGTTATCTTTCCACCACCAAGGCATTCATCGTAGTGCATCGTATTCCATAATATGATATCTATCTAGTTTTGGATATCAATATTTACACATTGTAAAATCCCAGATGTAGGATCAGAGGACTAGCATTATTGTACAACTCGATATTCAAGGTCTCTATCATCTCATTAAGTAATCGGCTTATAGATGTTGAGGCAGAATACAATGGAAAACATGTTTTCATTTCCTTTGTGTATGGCGATCCAATCCAGGATCTTAGAGAGTATGTTTGGGAGTAATTGATATGGATATGATTACTATATAAGGATCCATTGTTCCTAATAGGAGATATAATTGAAATAACATGAAATCAATGAAAAACAAGGAGGACTGTTGCGACATGCTATACATTTCTCCCCTTTAACAATATGATTGAAATATGTGGTTTTCTGGAATTCCTAGTTTGGGAAATTCCTTTTCATGGAGTGGACGAAGAGGAGGCCAAATTATTCGGTACGTTTGGACTGCGCATTGGGGAACACATGATAACATTCTCTTTTCTTTTGTTCTTTTGCAGAGTATTTGAAAATGTTTGGATCATATCAACCCATGTTCGGTATGGTGACGCTGCGATCACCTCCGGCGATCAAAATCATTCATCAAATCAGTAAAAAACAATGATTGGAGTAATAATTAAGTGACGTTGCGATCAACTTTACAAAGATTTGGGTGATTTTCTGTCTCTGTATAAAAATAGCGAAACATAAAATTATGATGCGGCTATTTTTGAGCGTCGAAAGTATGGCTGGTGGTGGTAGTCTTCACATGCTTGGGCAACAAGTTAGTTATATTTTGGCCGCAAGTCCGCTAACGTAGCGTCTTTGAAAAGAAGAGGGGTATCATCGTTTTGATAAGTGATAGATTGGTAAGACTGGCTTAATGATGAAACTAAAAGAGGATAGACATTTTTGCACCATGAAATAGAGGCGGTGTAGTGGAGAGAATTCGAAACTCTAGACATGGTTTTTGTATGGAGAAAAAAATTTACCATATGGTAAGGAAACATAAATAATCTTCAGAAAGCCCTTGAAGAAGTTCAAAGTGATGACTCAAAAGTCTCATGAGGAAATTATGGAGGTTACTAGAAGTTAAAAGAGGCTTATAGGGATGAGAAAAATTATTGGGAACAGAAAAGTAGAAATTGATGGCATTCGAAATGTGACAAGAATACGAAATTTTACCAGGCACTCACAAAAAGAGTACAAAGCACAAAATAAGTTAATCAATTTGTATGATGATCCGGGCAACTAGGTCACATCAGAGAAAGAAATAGAGGCAGTTGATGTAAATTATTTTGAGGAAATTTTTCAGTCGACATCACCATCTGACTTGTTGACCTTTTTAGAGGAAGTTCCTGAGTTAGTAGCAAATACTCAGAATTCAAGGTTGAGCCCAATGGGTCAACTGAGGAGGAGGTGTGACATGCATTGTTTTTTATGCATCCAAAAAAATTCCTAGGTCCAGATGGTATGACAACACTTTTTTCCAATAGTCATGGCCAATAATCAAAGACGATGCCGTCTAAATGGTAAACGATTTTTTGGATTTTAGGTTTATAGATAGAGACTAAATGCGAACAAATATTTGTCTTATACCCAAGATGGTTAGGCCAAGCCGGATGATAGAATTACGACCTATCAGTTTTTGTAATGTGGGGTATAATAATATCTCCAATATTTTATGTGAGAGTCTTAGGTTATACTTCTAGGTTTAATATCTGAAACGCAGTCCGTTTTTGTCTCGGGACGGTTAATTTCAGACAATATTTTGATTGCTCAGAAGATGTTCCATACCTTAAGAACAAATAATTAATTTAAAGCAAAATTCTTAGCTTTGAAGATGGATATTTGTAAAGCATATGACAGACTCAAATGGTCTTTCATTTAAAAGATCTTCATTAAGATGAGGTTTTCATCGACTTAGGTTTCAAAGATTATGCGATGCATTACTTCGGCTAAATATAGAGTTCTAATAAATGGGCAGCCATGAGGTTATATTATTCCACAAAGGGGCCTCAGACATGGGAGATCCGCTTTCACCATACATTTTATCCTTTGCACAAAGGCCCTTATTGCAAACATTCGAAACAAGAACAACTGAAAATTTTAACATGCTTAATAATTTCTCAAGAGATTCCGACAATATCGCATTTTCTGTTTGCTGATGATAGTTTTTTCTTTTGCAAAGTACAAAAGGAGGAATGTGAGGTTATTTTTAAAGATCCTAAAGATTACGAGCGAGCGTCAGGCCAGCAAATAAATTTTGATAAATCATCTATACAGTTTGGGCACAAGGTAATGACCACTAAACGGGAAGAAAGACAGAATATCCTTGGGTTTAACGGCGATCGGGAGAATGGGAAACTATCTAGGAATCCCAAAATGTCTAGAGGGGCTCCAAAGTCCAAATTTTTGGTTTTCTTAATGATAGAATAAATACTAAGGTTAATGGGTTGACGGTTCAGTATCTAACAAAGGCGGAAAAGAGGTTTTACTTAAGTTAGTTTCACATGCGACTCCTACTTATGTCATGTAATGCTATCGATTACCCAGACAGTGACGAGGAAGATGACCAGTGTTGATATCTCAATTTTTTTGTAGAGTAGTAGTGGAAACGTAAAGGCCTACACTGGTACTCCTGGAAATATAATATATCAGGATAAGGAGCAGGGAGGTTATATGTTTTCGTGATTTACCGAATTTTAAGATGACTTCATTGGCCAAACAACTTTGGTGGTTAACTGAAAAGCCAGATTTGCTATTTGCTCGAGTATTTAAAGGGTGGTATTATAGGAAAACATATTCTTTGGATTCCATTAAACCATATTCACATCATATGGACGGAAGAGAGTTAATGGTTTGCCAGTTATAGATCTCTAACGTGTTATACTAATCAAAACGAGCGGGTACAAGTAGCTTCCATATTTAGTATAGAGACCGATCCCACATGATTTTGCTACTACATCGCTCCGAGATGCCAGCACTACGCTGCCAAGCACACTATCAAAATCAAGCTTCTTTCTCTTTAGCACTGTATTCATACTAGTGCAGATATTCACTCGCGACTGTGATAGGTCATAAGCGTTTACCGAAATGCACGTTCGTAGCTTGTAACGCTGATTATTTGATAGGTAAAGCTTAATTAGGTTAATCGCAGATGATGTCTAAAGCTAATCGAATCTGCCGATAAGTCTTAAACGATCTCTTGTGTCGAGTATTCGACTACAGAATGAGCTAGCATTTACAGCAATCCGAGGGATATATAAGTAAGTCATGATAGGTATAAGGAACCCTGGGCAATATTATGGATAGAAGCTATACTGTCAAAAGATAGGTTGATCCGGCTTCTGGAGGTTGTCATGGACCTAATTATTAAATTTCGAGCCTGTGTTGGTTTATTTCATTATTAGGAAACATATAGTGCTTTCTCTTCATAACTGCAAAGGGACGGGTTCATCTTGGTACAATATGTATTTTGGTAAGAAGATTTACCCATTCATATGAATTGTTTAAAGGCAAAGAGTAGTAACATATATGATACATATTTGTTATAAGTCTTTGTTGCACATGCGGTTATGTTGAATCAGTTACAGTCGATTAAGTCAGATTAATAGTAAACTTTACTAATGTTCCAATTTCTCTGCAAAACATGGTGTTGAATATCCAGTATTCTGTCTAGTCCGGCTATAATTGGGATTCCCACTACTAATAGCACATTGTTGGTTCTATCAAGCCGAATAACTTGGAGCATCATATCGGTTTTTTGGAAGACACTCTACTTATACATGATAGATGGCATTCCTTGGTCCGAGAGCATGGTTAGACATAATATTTTCTTTACACCAATTAGGATAATGCATTACTCTATTGGGGTACCACAAAGTCTAGAAAATTGAACAGGCATAAGTGTGCTTAGGAATACGAGGATATACGGGAGAAATCCCAAAGTCAGAATGTAATTAGTGATGCAAAAAAGAGAGTAAAGGCCGCAAATACGTCCCTTTATAGGCCTTTATGGCGCAATATGACTACTTGGGACTCATAGGTTCTCATCCTATGGAATATTATAGATCAACTTCTTGTTTCGGAAACGTATGAAAGGTCTAGAGACGCCTTTGCAGATAAGTGTGAAATTGGTGTTATTATTCATTCGAACTGCGTCATAAACACGAAAGAATGACACAAGATTTTCGAACGCTCAAAGATGATTTTCCTTTTCAGCAGAAGGGAGTCTATTCTATGAAAAGGTCACGAAAGAACATTAATTATGTAATTCATTTTCCCCTTAGAAAAACCCGGGAATTCACATTCGCCTATATAACCTGTGACTCGTGAATATTTTGAAATTTAATGGATTATGGAAGTGCATTAGAAGATGAGTCTTCAATTTATACAGAGGTGGAATGTCATTTGCCAGAATAGAATAAATGAAAAAGGTACACATATGTTCAAATTTGGTGAGATTGTGTCTATAGTGGACGAACATATAGGATATACCATGCGGTCAGGCCCTTGGACTTTTACTTCAGCAACCTATTCTAAGAGGAAATATACAATAATGATACATTATTCAACAGTGCAGGGTAACTATATCATCACAAATTAAGGCTACTTATTCATTCGGCACTATCTCCGCATATTTCAAAATTGCCAGGCGGGCCAATAGATAGATTCAATTCGCAGTAGGAAATAATTACTTGAACAACCAGAATAACAATTGGTGTTCCTACAAATTACCACACAACGATACAAACTTCTCTTCATTGGTATACATTATAAACTTTGATCTTTATTACTAAAATCAATCATGCCTGTTTCCTGTCTCATGCCTTTTTTTAAAATTCTGGGATTCGTAAGAAAGGTTCAGGAAAAACGCCTCCTGGAACAATGGGAATAGGATAAGAAGTCTACAGAGTTTCAAATTCATCTTTGGGCTTTCACAAGAAGGGTCTACCAATTGTGGTTTGATAAAAAGATGGTATTTCGGGTGTCGAACGAAATGAATATAAACTCAACTGATTACCTTGATCACGTTACTTTTTAAATATTAGTTCAGTCTTAATATTAAGATGTTCCACATGTTTGGCGGAGTAGGTATCCTAGTACTATTATAATTAAAAAGGGTCCACCTGGGACCTAACCTTCTTTTACATTTTAGCGATTAAGTTGTCATGGTGGCTCTTATCGGGGGCCACTGTAAATCGGAATCGAAATTTTTTAGGACATTTTACATTAGGCGGCCACATCTATAGATATCTAGGCCGAGCGAAAATAACTCATTGAGCATATACAGAACAATTTCATCGACAGTCGCCGGATATAGCAGGCGGGATTTCGAACTCTCGGAGACAAGAAAAAACAAAACCCAATCAGAATGGTTTTCAAGTACGTTAACCCTTAAATAACCACGGTAAACATCGAGAAAGCTACGTACCGGGTGTTAGATCATTAGCCCCCATGCTTTTAATAATCTTTGTATTGACCAGAAGGGGTCAAGCTTAAGCGCATATGTTAGGATTTCGGCGCTCTGATTAGCCAAATGGAATAGTAACATCCAAAATTCGTTTTAAAGATTGTAAATAACATTTTCGGGGGCATTTTTAATAAACTCATGGGGATTTACTTCCATTAACTGTTAAAGACATTAGTGGTAGTGGATCCTGGTCATAATCACTTTATTATATTAGTTTTGAACTTAAATGTACTTATTCACATAAATTTAAAAGTTTCGTACCCTCGAAGAATGTGCGAACTCTTATTAGATTTAAAGCATTTACCTTTGACTTTCACTAGCATACCCCCCCTCTCATGAGAAATATTGAATTGAGCTCTCTTATCTCAACGGCACCAGAGACATAAAACATATCTTCATACAATAGGCATCACCTTTCTTATTAGGACAACTTTTATACTCGGCGACCGGATGCAGCGGATGATATCGGAGATATCGGAAAAACGAGCTACGGTGTATAAGATTTCACCATACCATTTATAAGACGTAAGCTTAGGCTTATAGGGAAAGGAATATTCACGGCTCTCGACTCTGAATCCAATCCATGCTTAATCATGGTATTATGGTTATAACAATCGTTAAGGTTATTTCGGACACGATAGAAGGGGTTCTTATGACACACCGCGCCTTGAGAAAGAGGCATGAATAGACAATTAAGCATACCAATATTTTACATTATTTATTAAGAAAAAAAAATATATAGGATCTTGTGTTTATGTTAATAATTAATTTTATTTTTGTCAGTTTTGATTTATGTTATTCTTAATCATTCTGTGTTAGATTGAATAAAAACAAAAGAATCTATATTATTTAACCGATGCGTACCACCCATGGTTTGATAATAATCTAATGAATGAGGCACTAATGTAATAAGACATTGGATATGGTTTATTCTGTTAATAGATGAAAAATTCTATTGTAAGATATATATACAGAAATCGAACCCAAAGATTAGAGAAAAGAAGTAATTAATAAGTGTGAAATACATAACATTTTATTCGCACGGTTCAGTGAAGAGTTTTATTTTATAGTTTAAATTAATTTGGTTTACTTATAAGAGTTAAGATTCTGGTTTAATTCCAAATTGGCTGGTTTCAATTTGTACAAGAAGCGAGATATTAAGTTTAGATTAAAGTAGTAACTAAACTAAATGTCTAAATTCTATTAAGAAGGCATTTTTAACAACATTGAAAGGAGATCGGCAAAGTTATGAATCAATACTTTTATGGTTAGAAAAGTTAATTAGACTTATATTAATAGCGTAGGCTATGCCTCTTGACACATCCGTGCGTCAGACCATCCGAGACTTACCAACACCTATATTATAATTGTAACTCCTGACCACCACCAACCGATCCAGTCCGGTGTTAGTTTTTTACGATGTCTGAAATATTATTAAACAATGTTGTTGATATAAACTAGTATATATGAATGAAACTTATTATCGATATTCCCATTATTCGATTCTGGATATCCATCCGCTTTCAAAAAATGGATATTCGGCGTGGATCCTGATTAGTGAATATCCTAACTACGAATTACGATAACATTTTACGAATCCGACGAATGCATATTGAATCCGCTATTCCTGAGATACTCCAGTATTTGATCTGTCCTATGTGACCTAATTGTGTATAATGTATTATATGGTAATTAATTTTATTTATAAATTAACATAATTTATTCCTATTGGATAGTATCTATCGTCAATGAATAATACATTCTATTGTTGTATAAATATAATCATCTTTATAAATATTAGTATGCATTTTAGGTGCATGGTAAATTGTTGGAAGTTACATGATTTTGTTTAACTATATACAGTATAGTTCAGATTATATGGAAAATTATAACATATTTATTTTTATAGTTTCAAATATAGTTGAGTCAGCTTAATATGAATATGAATAAAATAAACTAATTTAAATGCTATTATAATGTATAATTCTATTTTTATTATTAAAAATTGAAAAATACATATACATATTTTATTGAAAAGTTTCAT
>CAJHQP010006854.1:0-35720 GCA_905132765.1 Moricandia arvensis | reverse complement strand
TTTTTCCCTCTCGAGCTCCTCCAATGCAGCCCGAGCAATCTCCAGCTTCTCTACGGCGTCATCGGCTCTCTTCGCTTGAACCTCACTGCAACTCAGGGCTTCGTCTCTCTCCAGAGTAACCTTCTTAGAAGCGGCACTCATCTCCTCCCTCAATGCAGCTGAGAGTGCCCTTTCGACCTTGACCATCTCTTGAGATCTCCCTCGGTGAGCATACGTCACCTTCAGTTCGGTATCATACTTCTCCACTAAGAAGTTCATGCTACCGTCCGCCTGCGACAAAAGAAGGAGTTAGAGTAAAAATCTTTTAAAGGAAATCTTAGCAATTTACGAACCGTCAATTTTATCTGGACCGCGTCGGCATAGGCCTCCTTGAAGACTAGCTTGTCGACAGAAGGCAGCTCACGTGGCCCGCCTTTAATCTGTCAAAACTGCTGAGCACATTCGTCCCCGTTGCAGATCAAGGGGATATCAGCGCTATAGGAGAAATCCACCTTGTCCGGAAAGGGATGCTTTAGCATCCGAGTGATGGCCTTTTCCCTTGCACCCTTGGAAAGTCCAGGATCAGATGTGGACATGGGCCGAAGACCAGCCGGCTCGAGTTCGTGATCCCTAGGCCCCGACTCGAGCTTCTTTTACTTCTTCTTCCTCTTATTGGTTGCGGGTTCAAGAGGGATCTCTTCGTGATGGGTCAGGGAGCCAGCCAACGTTCCCCCCTCCGAGAAAACCTCGGGAGGGTCGTTTGTGTTTCCCCTCGTGCTCCATCTAAGCCAGGATTTTCTACCGGTTTGTCCGTCAGAGAAGGGTCTCTCTCATCACAAATAGCAGCCTGCTTCTCGGTGGACTTCTTTTTCTTCTTCCTCTTTCTAAGGGGTTCTTCCGACTGGCCTTCCTCGGTCTCCCGACTTTGTTATGATGATCGTCTCCAGCAACTGAACCATCGAGCAATCTCTTCTTGCTCCTTTTAGATGAAGGAAGTTCCTCATCAATAGGGAGCAAGGTCCCATGGCCCGTAACCGTCGGGACAGTTTCAGAAACTAGGTCTCCGGATCCATTCCTGTCTAAGTCAAATCCGTCTAGTGCCCTCATGTGCCTAGCTGCGGCATATGAGCCCTCAACCCTGTCTTCAAGAACGGCAGAAAGATCGGGCATTTCTCTCATCCTCAGAGCCTTTTTGATCTCTCTTTTCTCAGTGCTCGTGAAAAGTGACGACCTCTTCTTTCCCTTTCGAGGTTCGCAGGGAAGTTTAGAATCCCAATCACCTGCACGAGAAACCCGACTCGATGAAGCGAGAGAAAGAAAAATGAGGTGAGGCGAATAAGACAACTGAATAAGAGGGAGATTGCATATGTACCTCGATCTACACAGTCAAGTTCACGACGAACCCTCGCTTCACTTATGTCGGGCCAATTTCGGTGGCCAAGTTCCACCAATGCACGGGCGTTGTCGAAGAAGGTCCCAGGGACTCCAGTCAGGTACGGGTGACTAACTGCACGACAAAAGAAATAAAGTACAAACGCAACGATCAAGCAAAGCGGTCTACCACTCTGCCAGTTCCAAAGAACCCAAAATTCATCACTCAGCGGGTCGACGAACGCATGCTCATCGGATTTGACATATAAGTAGTATCGCTGCCAATCTGGAGTCTTGTTCGGATGACAGATGATTATGTTGGACTTGGGCCTCATCTTCACCGAGTAAAGACCATTTGGCATAGGCTTCACCAGTGTAAGTTCTTTGAATGCCCGAGTATAAAGAGAGAAGCCGAGTTCTGCACCCATTACCATCAACGCCACTGCTAAGCGAAATGAGCCATTTAGGAAATGACAGATAGCGAGATCCTGACGAAAGGCATACGAGGTAATCAACCGGGGAATTGGAAACCACAGTCTGGCATCTCTCTGGAAGTATGACTCATACACACATTGATACCCGACTGGCGGGGACCAGGGCCTCTGCTCTTTTGTCGGTATCAGGTAGGTGACACCTAACGCGTTGCAGTTTTTAAGAAATCTCTCCACGCTCGAGGGATTCGACCAGGTCCCCCAAACACCTCTCCATTCCTGTCCTTCGACGACAACGAGACGCATCCGCTCAGGGGGAACAGCGTGTAGCCGCTTAAAGACCACACAACCTGTATAGCGAGTCGGGACCAGAGAAGAAACAGCATCTGCTCATCTTTGACGAACCAGCGGAGCACACACCATGTCAGATGCATCCACCGCGGAATTACCACCGTCCTCCTCTCTGAACTTCTTCTCCACTTCAACGATCAGCAGTCTCTGAGATAATCCGAGACCGGTGATGTCCGACAGCGCATCGCGATGAACCAGATCAAAATCTTCAAGCGGTTCGTTGGTGGTCGCGTCCCTGGCCAGGCTGTAAGTAGTCGCTACCACCTTTCCCCTCTCTTCTCGAAAAAACAGTCTCTTCGGAGGCATTTTCTTTACCTTACCGACTAAAAGCTACTTATGCTACAAACAACACTTAGAGACAGAAAGTAGAGAGATAGGAGAGAGAATACCTGCGATTGCGGAGAAGAATGGGAAGAATGAGGAGGGCATCTGTATACATAGGGGAAGGGAGCGGCACGATTCCCAGAAACCATAATTAGGTCTATAACAGGCCTAGTTGGGCCTCAAACCGCCCCCTTTTCTTGCGGCTTCTAGTATAAATGGGCCTGGCCTCATAAAGACCCCTCTTAACGACGGTTCAAATTCTTACGACTGATCAACATCCCGATGTAAACAGGTCCCATTCACCAAATATCTTCTCGCTACCTGATACGAACCATCCATCACCGAGAGAGGATTTTCGAAAAGCTGACCTCATAGAAAAGATCCCTCATACCGCTGCATAAATGCATCTATAAAGCCATCTGACGAGAAAATGACTGGCGTCAAAGGAATCTACCTGATAGGAACCGAGAGAATGTAAAGCGTCCTTAGCCATTCTGCCGCACCACCCCAGCTACTTCTAAACCATGACTTACAAATCCATTGATATCAGTTACATCGATCGTTGGGGGGCTTACGGTAGGAGGTGGATTGCATCCCCTTACAAGGCCCAAAAAATAGCTGGCCTGGCCCATCAGACTTAGAGTCGGGCCCCAAGAGTCGGCTCGCGGCTCGAAGTGGCCGACTCACATATGTCGCCCCTAAGACTACTTTTAGCCGCGAGAGGCCATTTAGTCGGCTCCCTGGAGCGACTAAAGATGAAAAGGCGACCCAACGGCGTGGGAAGCCGGCCTGTTCGAACGAAGCCCATTTAGGGGATAAACCTAGGGGACCCTTAAGAGGAGGATGCCTATAAAAAGGAAGGAGGGAGCAAACAAGAGGGAGAGGAAAAAGAAAGGAGACTCACCGCCAGCGGCTAGAGTTAGGGTTTATATCTTATTCTGACGATTTGTACTCGGCGGAGAGCTCTCTAAGATCCGACATTCTCTTTGTTGAACTTTCTCCCTTTATATATACGAACAAACATCTTTCCCGATTTAGTAAAACACGTCTTCAGAACAACCCACCGACGAGTTCTATCTCTCGATATAAACCGACCGAACTCGGTTCAAACAGACAGGAGACTACGAAAAGTTTTTTCACGATCTGGACCCGAGCTCAATCTTTGAAGAAAAACTTCATGATGATTTGACTCATTTAGAGAAAATCTTTTAGTTTTCCCCTTCCCCTTATAAAAAAAGAGGCAGTCCCTATGAGAAGCAAAATGTAGGAAGCCCTGCCCAGTTAAAGACAGAGCCGCCGTCGAAGAAGGAGACGCACTCGAAGCCGCCAGTGGCTGTGTAGCCTCTCCGGAGAGGAGATCTCATCGTGTTCCAATCCCTTCTCGTCGTTTTCTTGATTCTTATACTCTCTTTCTTCTAGAGCTAGCAACTAGTAATGGTAAACAAACCTTAAACTCTCTATTTGGTTCTCTCTCATCTCTTTCTTCTTCTATATCCCTGATATAGGGTTTGGGTGGAAACCAACCCATTTATTGGTAGATGTGGTTTGTCAGGAGCCATAGAACGCATATCTACTTCGTATCATCTCGCGAATCACATATTTAATCTAAGGTGAGGGCTTGTTGCAATCTATATCTCCTTCTATCATTCTCTCATCATGGTAGAAGAGTCTAGGTTGATCAGTCATACCAACATGTATCTATAAGCATACATGTAGTTGTTTTGCCTAGATTTATATACACTAAATACATATGATAGATATCTTGATGGTTGTTGTGCAAAAGACATAGATCTATGCTAGGTTATTCAAATGAATATGGTTGATTGATGTTTGAGGATTTTATGTGATGATTGCACTATGTGAGGAATATGGCATGTATGGGTGTTGTATACAAGTTTTAGAAGAGCTTGAGGTATATGTGTGCCGGTTCAACGCGTTTGAGAGTTCTCGAGCGTTGTATCGTTTCTTGTTGGATCATGCGGGGACCAAACGAGGTGGCATGATTTATTGACGGAGTGGACAAGAGGCGTGCCTTTGTGTGAAGTTGAGAATGTTGTAGCATGGATCACGAGGGGACAAAACGAGGTGGCATGATTGTGTGAATATGGTGGCGCAAATTATGCGGGGACCGAATGAGGTGGCGTAATCGCGTGTACGATTGAAATCACAGGGACTGATCGAGGTGGTGAGCTATCATGCAACAACATTAGAAGACCGGGGGGCAAACGAGGTGGCGTAGTGATGCGGCCATACAAATAGAGGTTTCCATAATCTGACAAGGTCCAACCACCAGGTCCGGAGATCGGGTCATAAGAGAAGGCTATTCCAAGGCTGTCCAAGAGATCCTCAATCATGATCAAACCGAGCCTCATCAGCTAGTGATTGAAGAGATGGTCCAGTTGAAGATCCAAGATCCACCCGGTCCTACTGAGGTTCAAGATCAAGTCGGTCCAATCCAATTTGCATCCTTTGGCCAGAACCAAACCGGAATGTCATTTTCACAAGCTTTCTTGGTTCAGCCTCAGGTCCAATTGCACCTGGTTTTGAAATTTGATTGTCCACGTAAGATTTCAAGTTTGATTAGTAACCAGTTTGTTGTTTTTTGATTTATGTCCGTTTTCTTTATTTTCGGATCAATAAACTAATGGGAAAATTGACAAGCTTTTTCCTTATTTATTTGAGTCCAATAATTCAAGGTCTTTGTTAGCCTTTGCTTAGTAGTCCAATTTGAGCCAGCCCCTTATGTTTAGGCCTTTTCGTTTAGAGTCCAAGAGAGTCATTGTTGTTTTCTTCTTCAAGTCTCCTAGAGGGGCAAAGCTGCGGGTATTTAGTCCCCACTACAAGCAGCCATGTATTTTTTTCAACTAGCCAGTATATGAGTCAGTTTTCCCTAGCAAAGAAAACCTTAAGTCTTCTAGTTTAGAGAATCGGCAAGAAGCAAATAAGATCTTATCAAGTTGTCATCACCAAACTTTTGGCGATACTTCACTCCATTCCATCCATCGATTTAGCTGGAGATAGATACACATCCAGCAATCCCAATCCCATCATCATCCATCCATTGATCTGTTGAGAGAGACACACGTCCAGCAACAAGATCCCATCATACATCTCTTTATCTCTTTGTTTCATTCTTTGTTTTCAGATCGCATATCATTTTACCAGCAACCATCCATCTAGTTATTATTCTATCCGATTCACCTTGCATCATTAGTTATTAGTTCATATTTTTAGATTCTGTTTCATTCATAAAAATCCATAAAAAACTCATACAAAATTCATCTCTTGTTTTAGGTACAACTCGGATCAGTCATCCTCTATCACCCAAGCCCATCCGAACTTAATCACAACCTAACCGGACGAACCTCAGTCAAGCCATCAGTACAGCCTGAATCTCAGCAAGTATCATAGTTATCAGAGCCTAATTTGGCTCTTACGGTTATCTCTCATCCCTAGTTGCATTCGTATGTGCTAGATCATCATATTTTGCATTTTTTTACAACTTAAAAAATATAATTGTTTCATTGCTGCATATTATTGTTGATGTGTTTACTTTCATAAGTTGACAGAGAAGAAGAGCTTGCGTCTAGATCTTAGGCGTGGAGAAAAATAAAAATCAAAAATGTTTGTTGCCTTGCTCGACCAACTTTCCTTAACCGGAAGTCGAGGGGTTTAAACTGCCTTGTTTCCGAAAATCTTTTGGCTCAACTTTCCTTTTTTCTTGTTGATTCTGATTTCATTTGAATTTATTTTGATTTTATACATCTTAACTTTAAAATAAAATAAAAAACAAAATATATTCTTGCATTTAGTTTTCGAAATCAATCTAAACTTCAAAAAAAAAGAAAATCAAGTTTCCTTTTGTGGTTGATACTATTGTATCCGACCCATATTATTTAAAACCTTTATTCCTTTTGCATCTGATATACTTTTCTTCTAAGTATTTTACAGAGAACCGATCTGGGAGACTTAGGTCAAGACCAAGCTGCCATCAACGCTCAACTCCTAGCCGCACAAGGGCAACTCGGTACGACCTTACAGGCTGTGACCGAGCATCTGGCTCGCCTGGAGCAGCGTACCAGGGTCCATGAGCCACGACCCACAGGGAGGAATCACCCTTACCTCCAATATCCTCAGTCCCAAACTGATGAGGATAGCTCTGACTCGGAGCAACCCGACCCGGCACAACACCGACCCGTCTAAGCTGGACGAGAAGGAAGACGCAAGCATCGGATCCACGGAGATAGTATTCCGGTCAGGAGGAGAGGAAGGGCCCGAGATGAAGAGGCTCTGTGACAAGGAGGCAAAGACCTCAAGCTTAACCCACCAACCTTTTCTGGAAAGGTTAATCTGGATGCCTACATCGAATTGGATAAATGGATGGAGTACATCTTAGGATACTATGACTATTCCGAGGCTAAGAAGATAGCTCTAGCCACAGCCCAAATAACTGACAATGCCTTATCCTGGTGGGAAAAAGATGTTGCTTAGCCAGGCCGAATCCATAGAGTCCACACTTGGGAGGAAATTCGATCCAAGATTCGCACCAGGTATGTTCTCACTAATTATCAAAGGGACTTACATAAACGTTTTTGTAAATTGTCTCAGGGAACTAAGTAAGTTGAGGAGTACTTTGGGGACTTTGAATCCCTCAAGAAAAAGCTCAAGACATGCGAACCAGAGGAGACCTTAATTGCAAAAAAATTTGATGGTCTACAAGATCGCATTGCTCGCAAGGTGGAAAAGAAGCACTATGAGAACTTCAATGACCCTCTCCATTTTTATACAAGTGGAGCAACACATCAAAAGGACGAATGTGTCAGCTGCTATGAGAAATACCCCTTGGTCCTTACTCTGCCTAACTTCTATAAAACTTTTGAAATTGAGTGTGATGCATCAGGTACATGAATAGGAGATTTACTTACCCAAGGACGCCTAGCAGTAGCCTTCTTTAGTGAGAGATTGAGTGGAGCTGCCCTCCATTACCCAACATATGACAAAGAGCTTTATGTTTTAGTGAGGTCTCTGGAAACTTGGCAACATTATATTTTGTCTGAAGAATTTGTTATTCATACAGATGATGAGACACTTAAGCACTTGAAATGTCAGACCCCACTTAAGAGGAGGCATGCTAGATGGCTAGAATTCGTGGAGACCTTTCCCTATGTGATTAAGTACAAGAAGGGAAAGGGTAATGTGGTGGCCAATGCTCATGGTGGAGGTCTCATGGGACATTTTTGTCGAGACAAGACCTTGAGTGTCTTAACCGATCATTTCTTTTGGCCAAACATGAAAAGAGATGTCGAGAACCTTTGTGCCAAATGCATTGTCTGTCTTAAGACAAAATCCAGGTCACATCCTTTTGGTCTATATATGCCATTACCTATTCTTAACCACCCTTGGGTAGATGTTTCGATGGATTTTGTGTTGGGTTTGCCCAAGATAAACCACAAAGATTCCATTTTGGTGTTGTGGACAGGTTCTTCAAGATGGCCCATTTCATCGGACGTGAAAAAACCAATGATGTCACACAAACATCTGACATAATTTCCAAAGAGGTGGTTCGCCTACATGGAGTACCAAGAACCATTGTATTTGACCGAGACACCAAATTCTCAACCATTTCTGGAGGAAGCTTGGAACAAAAATTATATTCTCTACCACTTGCCACCCACAGTCTGATAGTCAGACCGAGATAGTAAACCGTACACTCTCTCAGCTGTTGAGAGCTACGGTTGGTAAGAACTTAAAGAATTGGTTGTCATGTGTGCAATTCATTGAATTTGGTTGTTAGTAGGCATTCTGCTAGTAACCTTTCTCCATTTGAGGTTGTATATGGATTTAATCCAGAGACACCAATGGACCTTATTGATTTGCCAACAGCCATGTTCCGCAGTCAAGAAGGCTCAACCAAGGCAGATTTTATCAAGAAGGTTCACCAAAGGGTTAAGTAGAAGTTAGAAGAGAAGGCATCCAAGGTTAAGGCGCGGGTTGACCAAAAGAGGAAGGAGGTGTTGTCAAACCAGGTAACTTGGTCTGGTTACACATCAGGCCATAACGGTTCCCACAAGAGAGGAAGTCCAAGCTGTCACCCCGAGGGACTAACCCTTTATGGGTCCTATAAAAGATCTAGGACAATGCTTACAAGCTTGATCTCCCACGTGAGTTTCAAATTTCCCCTACATTTAATGTTTCTGATTTGTCTCCTTTCAATGTAGATGATGATGTTCTGAGGTCAGAACCTTTTCAAGAGGGAGGGAATGATGCGGCTGATGTAGCCCTATTTATTACCAGTTTTAGGCCATCTTATAGGCTCTATTTATGGTCTACTATGTGTGTCTAGGATATGTATTAGAGTATTTAGAGGTCCATGGATGTTTGGAGATAAATGGAGATACTTGGAGCTTTTGGAGCATTTAGAGGAGAAGAATCCGTAGGTGACTATTCGAGGAGTCGAAGTACAAGACTTTCATCGACCGATGACTTATCCTTGGAATCGACCAATGATGAAAGACCAAGGTCAATCGATCCTGCACACTTGCCATCGATCAACGCCTAACTCGCAGACAACCGACTGAAAAAGCCCAAGTTCAGAAGACAAAAGACAAGAATGCCCTGGACGAGTTTTGACCTAGATTTTAGGGTTTCCATATTTATGTTCATGTATAGAGGGTCTGCAAGTGCAAGTGCAAGTGCAATTTCAAGCATAAGCTTAGGCAAGGCTTGACACAGTAGCTTTATAGTTTTAGGTTTTTAGGGGAGAAGATTCATAACTTCTTAAGAGATTATATTGGAACCCCAATATTTTATCTATGCATTCTATTATGATTATTGTTCTTTCTTTGATTATGTTTGAGTAGTCATCAACTAGGTTTAGTGTTCAATGATAGCAATCATGGATTAGCCCAAAAGTAGGATTGCTAGTTAATATAATATCCATCAATTGAGTTGTGCTTAACGCTTGCATTCTAGAGTAGCTAACTAGGATCTCGAAAGTAGGACATGGACGACTATGAGAGTAGGTTATGTGCCAAAGCAGACTACATTGAACTAGGCTGTTAGGTGCATGCGAGAGATGGTCTAACAAGTCTAGTGGAATTATCAAATCTCGTTCACACATCCTTCTGATTTCACTGTCGAACGACGTAAGGCCTTCGCCGTCGATCGATGGTCATTCCTTTTGCTCGCATACGAGAGTTGGAGTCAAAATGATCAGAATAGTTAATATTTGAGTCCTACTATATTTACATATATGTGCTTCCTATCCACTATAATCCATTAAGCATGAAACCCTAGATCTAGCATATTAACATTTGCATCAAGTCAGTTTATTAGAATATTTCCATATTTGCATTATTAACATATTTCTATATTGCATCTCTACTTTTTGAAAAGAAATATTTCCTTTACTGATTTTTTGCCAACCAATATATATATATTCACCTAGCTTAATCTTTAGAAATAAGAAATCTATTGTGTGTCATTGCTCTTTGTGGATTCGATCCCTAAGTACTACACCTGATCTTTTTTGGCAAGAGTACTATTTTTGTGTTAAAGACTAGGGTTAATTTGATAGTGATTTATTTAGGATATTTATACCCTGCTAGAACAGCTAAAATACGCGAGTCAAATTTGGCGTCATTGCTGGGGAGCATTGATCGCCATTAGATTTAATTTCTAGGATTTAGTCTTGGTTTGTTACTACTTTTGAAGTTACTAATTTTTCTTTTTCTTTGTTTTTCTAGTGCATGCAAAGACACACCATAAGCAATGAAGGACAAGAACTACTATTTTCTGAGCATGATAGAATCAAACGTACAATCCGCAATGGAAGAAGACAAGCATCGATCGACAACACCTACTCCGCGTTGACCGACAATTCTTTGCGGACAGCATCGACCGTCATCAGAACTGGAGCATCGACCGACACTGATCACATATCGACGATCGACAGCATAGTACTCGCATCGATCGACAAAAGCAGACGGGTTCAGATGGTTGTGACTTTGATATTGACTAGGGATAAGAATGGGAACCTGCATGACCTCAACGGTCATCTGCGTAATGCAATATGTCAAAAGATCGAGAAAAGAACGGAAGCTGGACAAGAGCACCAGCTCAATGCATTAATTGAAGATGATTTTGAGGTAGAAGTGAAGAGAGAAAGGCTACCAGATGGAAGATTCCGCGTAGAAAATTCAAGTTTGTTTGGAAGATTGCACGGGCGTTGATTGTCGCAACTAGCAGAATTAGGTAAATGTTCAAATATCGCTCGACGTGCCGAGCATTTAATCGATCGACGATCACCAACAGCAAAACGAATTCCTTTTCCAACGATCACGAATATGAAAACTCAGGGGCAAAATATGGGTACATCAGAGCCTATGATGGCTGATGAATCTGCCAAGGATCACCCCAGGAAGAAAGAGAGGATTGTTCTAAAGAAGAAAAATGACTCTTGAAAATTTGTGGTACCATATCTGATCAAAAGCCACAAGTTTCCCAACACCCTCTGTGATACTGGATCATCGTGAGCATCATACCCAGAGATATGGCAGAAAAAATGAACCTGAAAGCGGAGCCTTCAAGCGATTCTTTCATCTTTGTGGATTGCTTCAGAGTGGACTCGAGAGGTATTTGTAGAGATGTCCCACTGCAAATTCAGGATGTCTTAGTCCCGATAGACTTCCATGTGATGGATATCCAAATCAATTGGAATTCTTCCTTGTTATTTGGAAGAGCTTTCATGGCCACTGTGAGAGCTATTTGCGACATGAGGACAAACATGTTGTACCTCTCCTCGATTGATCATAATGTCTATAATGAAATTTATAAGAATAAACCTGCCCTCATGATATTAAGTGATAAGGCAGAACTTGTGGCCACATGCTTCTGCGATTATGAGTTCGATGAAGAATCAGAAGGTGGAGTATTGATCGATATCCAGCCCAGACGATCGATCGACACCCTTGAAGTTCAAAAATCGATCGACACCCACCCTTTACTATCGATCAACACTCACACTCCAGAACCGATCAACCATGACCACACAGATGGTGATTACAACACAGCCTACCCCGAGTACGACGAAGACTACATAGAAGAAGAGATGATCGCGTGCCGTGGTATTGCTATGGAAGAGGCTGGTGTTTTTCATATTTCCGATCGATTCGGTAAATCGACATCGATTGACGGCAACCCTATGCCATCGATCGATACTGACCACGAAAAAGCAACAGAAATAGATTCAGCTGCAGAACGCGAGTAGGACTATGGTCATATACAACCAGATGAATTCAGTATTATGAGAGATCCAGACGGTGACGCAAGAGCTATGGATGGCAGACTACTTAATGTCACGAGGGAAGATATTGCAGACATTCTTGCCATGGCAATGGAGCTGGAAACCTTTTCACTCAACAGTCGTATTATCGAGAATCAATCGACGGTCATCATACACCATCGATCGACACGCATCAGGTTTGCGAAGGATATGATGCAGATTACAGAGAGGAAGATCAAGCTAAATATCGCTGCCTGGCATCTGAAGACACTGGCTGGGTGATGAACGCGAGAGTGGATAATCAAGCATCGATCACAGGCTACTCCTGGCCTTCAAAGGACATCAGACACAAACAAGAACACAAACATGGAGCAGGGGAGACATATATTGGTAATCTTAGCCCAAAGGAGTTTGAAATTTTTAGAGATCCAGAGGGACGTGCACGGGCTCTCCATGGGAGAATACTAAATTTATCAAAGGAAGATGTAGCAGATGCCCTTATTATGGCTAATAGATCATATACTTTATTTGGACAACAACAACAACTATCGATCGACACACATCTTACCGCGTCGATCGACAAGACGATCCGTGATATTCCATCCACTTCTAGGCATCATAGATCGATCGACTCACATCATTTAGCATTGATCGACATACCCTTTCCAGATGCCGTCCATCCGATGCCTACACCTTCCCACCATTGATCGACAACAACACAAGGTGATCGATCGATTGGCGTTTTGAGCAAGGTTCGAGAGCTTTTGATACTGAGGGCAACAGACTTTTTCAATGGGAAAAGAAAAAATGAGTATGGCATCTACAGAGAGGATTATGGTAATGCACGAGCTATAGACGCAAGAGTAGTGAATGTGAAAGTTGAAGATATCAGAGCAGTTCTAGAGAGAGCTAATATGTTTAAGCATAGATACCTATGTTTACCAGAACATGCAGTAAAGATCGCTATGTCTATGAGGAATCATCATACATACAACAGAGCAAAGATTGATGATATTGTGAATGCGATCTACAGAACTCATGATGTGTCACTGGATGATTTTTACAAGAGGTTTGATGATGTCTACTATCCAATAGACACATGCCTTACCGGTTTGACTGCACGCATGAATGAGATGAAGCAAGACTTGGACACTGTTCAGAGACAGCATGCGATTGGGGAAGAAAACTGACCATCGATCGACAGCAACATCTAAGCATCGATCGACGTGGATGAACAGAAACAAAAGACAACAATAGAAACAAAATTAGAAGATAGGTTCGATGAGATTGCTTTTTTTCTCAGAGCCTGATGAAAGAAGATATTTCTCATCAATTAGAGGATAAATCAGAGACTACAACTGCCAGACATAATGCTACAGCGCAGTATTGATTTCCTACAAAGGATAATGCATTCAATGGAAGTTGCTAGGGAGGTTATAATGAATGAGAAAACCAGAAGCGATGAGGCAATGAGGATCTTTATTAGTGCATGGTTTCAGAAAAGCAAAGAAGATGTAGACACTTGTTTTCCAAGTGTTGATCCACCTCCATACTAGTCACAGAGTTCACAAATGTCGAGCTAATGACTATAACCAAGCGCTGAGTGGGAAGCAACCCATTGTTTCGTAAGCTTTTATTTAGTTTTTACTTATACTACTACTTATTTCGAGTTTTACTTTGTTTTATATAGACAATTTGAGTCGCCATCGATCGACACCATAGAGGTACCATCAGTCGACAGTGGATCGCGACCAGAAATCGATCACATATGCCTACCATCGATCGATACTCTTCACAGAGTTTGGTATCGAGTTCTTTACTTACACTATTTACTTATGATTTAATTTTTTCTAACCAAACCGGGGCGGATTACACTATGGACAGTGTAATTTAAATCTAGGGGAGGTTCACTAATGATATTTAATTTGGTTTGAGTTTTATATGCTATATATATATATATATATATATATATATAAGTTTTTCAAAAAACAATTATTGGGTCAAGAAAGAGACTATGATCAAGATTACTAACCACACTTTAGCATCATTCTTAGAAGGTTGTTGCAAAGATTACTAGAGATAACAAAGTGAATCATGCTGCCACTATATCACACTTGCTTAGAATGTTTGAAGGAACCGAAACTGATTTCCAACACTAATCCTGACATTATCTGCTTGCTTTGGGGCATGATATTCACTTGATCGGATTCCTTCTGCAAGTCTGTAGGTAAAAGTCATTGCACCTCTGGTTCCCTTTATCTCTTCTCTTAAACATCTACCTAAAAGCTTAAAAGATTGAGATGATTCCCGAGATGCAGAGGGGTAGGTAAATTACCTATGACCCCATTATTCTAATTCGGAGGAACGATCACACATATTGGAAGCGAAGGGTAGGTAGATTACCGATGACCCCACTATTCGCCTACAACTTTGCCCAAAAAGAAAATGAAAGAAAATAAAATAAAAAAAGAAAAGAAGAGGAAAATCAAAAATGAGATGGCAAGATGGACTGTATCAGCATCATTGTCCATTAAGTTTGAGATCTAAAAAGATTCAGAGAAGAAAAGGGAGAAGAAAGGAATCCGAGAAGACTTTGTGCCTGGTTGTTCAAATACTTGCAGAGGTAAGAGTACATGTGTCATTTGATCGATACTCGAAAGGTAAAGCCTACAATTTATTTTATGCAAAGAAATAAAATTAGTAGAGGAGTGAGTCAGACCAGTAGTTGCTAAGTTGTTGGTAGACTGGATTTGGTTGTTATACTAGGATACGGTATATAAAGTTTCTCTGTGATTGACTTGATAGGATGTGGTTGCAACAGAGTAAGGTGACAGTTATACTTAGACATTGTGTGAGTCTCCGCTTTTCAAACCTCTTTCACAGGTTTGGTTTGCTTGAGGACAAGCAAAAGGTTAAGTCTGAGATAGTTGATATCGCCTATTTATTACCAGTTTTAGCCCATGTTATAGGCTATATTTAGGGTTTATTATGTGTGTCTTGGATATGTTTTAGAGTAATTACAGGCCGAGGGATGTTTTGGAGATAAATGGAGATACTTGGAGCTTTTGGAGCATTTAGAGTAGAAGAATCCGTAGCTGGCTATTCAAGGAGTCGAAGTACAAGACTATCGTCGACTGATGACTTATCCTTAGAATCGACCGATTATGAAAGACCAAGGTCGATCGATGCTGCACACTTGCCATCGATCGACGCCTAACTTGCAGACAGCCGACTGAAAAAGCCTAACTTGCAGACAACCGACTGAAAAAGCCCAACTTCAGAAGACAAAAGACAAGAATGCGATGGACGAGTTTTTACCTAGATTTTAGGGTTTTCATATTTATGTTCATGTATTGAGGGTGTTAAAGTGCAAGTGCAAGCACAAGTTTAGGCAAGGCTTGACACAAAACACATAGCTGTATAGTTTTAGGTTTTTAGGGGAGAAGATTCATAACTCCTTAGGGAGATTGTATTGGAACCCAAATATTTAATCTATGCATTATATTCAGATAATTGTTCTTTCTTTGATTATGTCAGAGTAGTCATCAAATAGGTTTAGGGTTGAATGATAGCAATCATGGATTCGCCCAAAAGTAGGATTGCTAGTTAAGTTAATATCCATCAATTGATTTGTGCTTAATGCTTGCATTCTAGAGTAGCTAACTAGGATCTCGAAAGTAGGACATGGACGACTACGAGAGTAGGTTCTGTGCCAGAACAGACTACATTGAACTAGGCTATTAGGCGCATGTGAGAGCTGGTCTAACAAGTCTGGTGGACGTATCAAATCTTGTTCACACTTCCTTCTGATTTCACCGTCGATCGATGGTCATTCCTTTTGCTCGCATACGAGAGTTGGAGTTAAAATGATCAGAATAGTTAATATTTGAGTCCTAGTATATTTACATATATGTGCTTCCTATCCACTATAATCCATTAAGCTTGAAACCCTAGATCTAGCATATTAACATTTGCATCAAGTTAGTTTATTAGAATATTTCCATATATGCATTATTAGCATATTTCTATATTGCATCTCTACTTATTGAAAAAGAATATTTCCTTTACTGATTGTTTGCCAACAAATATATATATTCACCTAGTTTAATCTTTAGAAATAAGAAATCTATTGTGTGTCATTGCTCTCTGTGGATTCGATCCCTATGTACTACACCTTATCTCTTTTGGAAAGAGTACTATTTGTGTGTGAAAGACTAGGGTTAATTTCATACTGACTTGTTTAGGATATTTACCCTGCTAGAAAAACTAAAACACGCGAGTCACCGGCAATCCAAGTAGAGGTTCTCATAATCAGACCATGTCTAACCACCAGCTCCAGAGCTCTGGTCATAAGAGAAGGCTTCTTTAAGGATGTCCAAGATTTCCTCAATCAAGATCAAGCTGAGCCTCTAGAGATGGTCCAGTTGAAGATCCAAGATCCACATGGTCCTACTGAGTTTTAAGATCAAGTCGGTCGAATCCAGTTTGCACCTTTGGGCCGAAACCAAACTGGAATGATTATTTCCACAAGCTTCTTGGTTCAGTCTCAGGTCCAATTGCACCCAGTTCTGAGTAAGAAGGTAAGATTTCAATTTTGATTTCTAACCATTTTGTTGTTTTGATTTGTGGTTGTTTTCTTTATTTTCGGTTCAATAAACTTATGGACAAATTGTCAAGCCTTTTTCATATTTCTTCGAGTCCAATAATTCAAGGCCTTTGTTAGCCTTTGCTTAGTAGTCCAAGTTGAGTCGGTCCCTTATGTTTAGGCCTTTTCATTTAGAGTCCAAGAGAGTCATTGTTGTTTTTGCTTCAAGTTCCCTAGAAGGGCAAAGCTGCATGTATTTAATCCACACTATAAGCAGCCGTGTATTATTTTCAACTAGCCAATATATGAGTCAGTTTTCCCTAGCAATGAAAACCCTAAGTCTTCTAGTTGAGAGAATCACCCAGAAGCAAATCAGATCTTTTCGAGTTTTCATCACTAAACTTTTGGCTATCCCTCACTCCATTCCAGCCATCGATTTAGCTTGAGGGAGATACACATCTAACAAGCCAAATCCCATTATCATCCGTCCATTGATATGTTGAGAGAGAGACACACCCAGCAACAAGATCCCATCATCCATCTCTTTATCTCTTTGTT
Organism: Moricandia arvensis; assembly: GCA_905132765.1. Classification (NCBI taxonomy): domain Eukaryota; kingdom Viridiplantae; phylum Streptophyta; class Magnoliopsida; order Brassicales; family Brassicaceae; genus Moricandia; species Moricandia arvensis. Next base: position 18,838 of record CAJHQP010006854.1, on the reverse strand, counting down.
TTGTTCCTTGTTTTCAGATCGGATATCATCTTACCATCGACCATCCATTTAGATCCTATTCTATTCGATTCACCTTGCATCATTAGTTCTTATTTCACAATTTTAGATTCTGTTTCATTCATACAAAATCCATAAAAACTCATACAAACTTCATCTCTTGTTTTAGGTACAACTCGGATCAGTCATCCTCTATCACCCAAGCCCATCCGAACTGCATCCTAACCTAACCGGACGAAGTTCAGTCAAACCATCAGTACAGCCTGAATCTCAGCATGCATCATGTAGTCTCATGTTGGCACCCGTCAGGGTTTATCCTCTTTTCTTGCTGATTGCTTTGTGTTACAGGATGTTCTAGTTACATATTTGTTCTATGTTGTTTTATAATTTTTAGTGATTGATTATGGGACTCATAGATCTTTGTACGGCTTGTTGTACGGCTTCTATCGGAACAAATCTTAAGATCTTTGATTTTTTTTTCTGCATTTCAAAGATGTTTGAGATTTTAGAAAACGGGGTTTGATAACAGTCGTTTAGAGCACCATCTTGTCCACTCCTATTCTTTTGAAACTCATTCATTTGTCGTTTTTACAGGTATTTTTCTGATCCAAAATCAACCGTTTTCAGCCTCAAAACGGCTGTGGAACGTTTTGGGGCTTAAATATTTTGCGAATCGGTCTTTCAGTGTTTTGTCGTTGTGTTTCGATCAACGTCCATGCAGTTTTAACAACAGAAAAATCACTTATCTTAAGTTTTTATTAACCATTTGTCCCCAAACGGATAGAGTACATATGAACCTAGTGGTTAAAGTCTACTAGAGTGTATGAGAATGTCCCCATCCTCCAGAAGGTGTTGAGCGAACAGGAAATCTAGTGCTGATGGAGTTAAACCCATACAACGTGATTTTAGGAATGGATTAATTGAGTTATCACAAAGCTGTGATGATTTTAACAAAGGCGCGCATCTACATTCCAAAGACAGAAGGAAATTTTTTTTCAAGGGATAAAGAGACGTATTGTAATCCTGATCATATCGATGATGCAAGCAGAAGAGTTAAGGGGGAAAGAAAACAAAGCTTATCTCACCATTAGACATTATTTCGGTTGTAGCGGAGTATACCAATGTCTTTAAACCCTTGACAGGACCGCCACCTGTGGGAACAAAAATTCGCACTTGTCGATTTCCGTAAAATAAGGAAAGTTAGAAAAACCCTAATTTCCCAGAGATTCCGGATTTCTGCTAAACCAAAAACGTCAAGCAACAAGACAGAGAGAACAAACAAACATAGCGATGAATGTAAATAAAAAAGGAAGAACAATAGGAATCTTATTCCGAATCAGTGTTTGGGCGTCACAACGAGGTATGAGCCTTGGCTATGAGAGTTTTCGGCGAGGTCCCTAGTTCTAACAACCTAAGACCGCAAAAACCTAGTTGAGTCGTAGCTCGAATAACAAAAACGGAAAATTACCTAAAACGCTAAGTTTGTTGTCAGAGCTCTGAGTAATATTTCTGGTCCCTCTGCACCTTCGACCTTGGATCTCTTATATACTCCTTAGAGGCGGTTTTGCCTTGCCGATTCTGCCCTTGGTCGAATTTATCATCTCGTGGAAATCTTCCATATCTTCCCGATTCTTGTGTTTATCCGTTGGAAACCTTACATTTATCCTTAAAGACTTAACATTTATCCTTTCCTGCAAAACAAGGGTAAACCGTCATAGGATTTGGGCTCGATTTTATATAGAATCAAAAGTGGGCTTTCAGCCGTGCATGAACCCTATCGGCCCGTTTTTATGACTTAGGTGTTTTTACGATTTTATTGAAATGGCGCTTTCCGAATGACGTTGTTTCGTGCAGAAGCTCGAATCTCCCATATAATGAAGACAATCTCTTGAGCTGTTTAGCCAACCGTCGATTGTCTATACGTTCGATTTTCACTTCTTTCGAGAAAGAAATCCTCGTAGTTCTCATTTAAGTAGTAAAGTTCGGGGGATGACTTTGATCGGAAAGAAACGAAGACTAAGTTAGACTTATTCTCGAAAAGGGGAGTTATAAAGATGGGCGGGAGATGGAATGATCATGCTTGTGGGCCCGTGCGGCCCGTACCTTCAATTGTTTGGTCTACTTGATGAACCGGCGAACCGACCGTTTGAGATTGATTTACACGCCGTTTGGCGAGTAGACCGTGTGGGTTCGGTTTAGTTGAACCGGTGAGTAGAATTTTTTGTTTGGTTATGCCAAAATTATTTGAGTGTTCTCGAGGCTTTCCCAGTTCGACGGATTACTTGTGAAATCTAAGTTCGGTTATGGCGCTTTTTGATTTACAAGTTCTCCTTTCCTTTTTCTCGACAAGAAATCTCTCTCGAGAAATTTATTAAGGCTGATTTTGTCGTGACCGATTTTGACCCAAACACCACCAATGTGAGATGATGCGTTTACCATATAATTGAAACCTGGTACGGCACCAGTGTTGAAGGCACCGTACTGTTTGGCACCAGCAAAAATGGTCGACTTGAATAAAACAGCTTGAGGATCTAATGGATAAGGGATTCATTAGACCAAGTAGCTCACCTTGGGGAGCACATGTTTTGTTTGTAAAGAAGATAGACAGAAGTTTTAGACTTTGCATAAATTATCGAGGATTAAACAAAGTGACGTTAAAGAACAAGTACCCTAAGCTGAGAATTATTGTTGGACAAAATATAAGGAGCATCATGGTTCTCAAAAATAGATTTGGCATCCGGGTATCATCAGATACTGATTGCACAGGAAGTCATAAGGAAGAGGCCTTTTGGACACGTTATGGTCATTATGAGTTTGTAGTGATGCTATTTCGTTTGACTAACGCACCACCGGTGTTTATGAAGTTGATGAATAACGTGTTTCGGAAATACTTGGTCAAGTGTGTGATAGTATTCATCAACAATATTATGGTATACTCTAAGAGTAAAGGAGAGCATGATAGTCATATTAAACAAGTTGCGGGAGCAGCAACTATATGGAAAGTCAAGCAAGTGTATCTTTTGGTAATGTGAGATTGGATTTTTTTGGACATATCGTATCCAAAGCTGGAGTGGCTATGGACCCAGACAAAAATTTTGCCATTACAAAGTGGCCTACGCCTGGAAGTGCTACTGAGGTCCGTAGCTTCCTCAGATTGGTGGTTTACTACAAGAAGTATGCAAAAGGGTTTGCATGTATGTATGGCTAAGCCTATTACCATACTTGTGGGATAGGATGTGAAGTTTCTATTGTCAGAAGCATGTGTTAAGAGTTTCGAAAGGCTGAAGGAACAACTAACTTAGACACCAGTACTGGCATTACCAAGGCGGGGTGTACCATACACGGTTTATACGGACGCTTCTGGGATGGGATTAGGATGTGTGCTTATGCAAGAAAATTATGTAGTCGCTTATGCATAGAGGGAATTGAGGCCACATGAGGTCAATTACTTGACACATGACTTGGAGTTAGGTGCAGTTGTATTTGCACTTAAGATTTGGAGGTCATATCTCTATGGAGAGAAGGTGAAAGTGTTCACAGACCACAAGAGTTTAAAGTACATCTTTACACAAGGAGACCTGAATTTGAGGCAACACAAGTGGGTAGAGTTATTGGTGGACTACAATCTGGATATTGTTTATCACCCGGGGAAAGGAAACCAAATGGCCGACACCCTCAGTAGATGTCAGGTCGACGTCTCAAAGACAAAACAGGAGCAAGAGTTGGTTGCCACTATTGCTAGTTTGTGGCTATGTGCTACTGTTGTTGATGATAGAACATCCGCTTTAGATGCTTTGGATCAAGCAAACTTATTAGGAAGGATCAGTAAAGCTCAACAAGAAGATGAGTCGCTGCAAAGACTGATTGCGAATGAGGTTGTGGAATATCGTACCACAACAAATATAACTTACTTTTTTTAAAAATAAGGTGTGTGTGCCAAAGAAGAAGGATCTCAAGGACGAGATCTTGCGTCAGTCGCACAACTCTTAGTTTTCCATACATTTGGGAAGCACCAAGACTTATCTGGACCTGAAATGGAGTACCATTGGAATGGTTTGAAGCGGGATGTTGCCACTTGGACTCACAGTGTCAGACTTGCTAGAAAGTTAAAGCAGAATGACAATCACCAAGTGTGATATTACAAGAGTTTCCATTGCCTGAATGGTAACTCTTGTATGGTGATAATGGATTTCGTTACCGGGCTGCCCATAACAACTAGGAAGAAGGAAGCGATTTGGGTGATCGTGGATAGACTCACCAAATCGGCACATTTTTGGTTATCAAGAAGACTAATGAAGCAGATCGTTTGGTGCAAACATATCTGGAAGTAGTGGTATGATTACATGGATTGCCAATAAGTATCGTATCAGACCGAGACCCAAAGTTTACATCAGCATTCTAGCAGGCCTTTTAGAAGGCATTGGTTATAAAAGTATACCTTAGCACGGCTTATCATCCACAGACCAATGGACAATCTGAGCGAACGATACAAAAAATTGAGAACATGCTACGAGGTTGTTTACTTCACTAGAAGGAAAATGGGGTCAGTTTCTACAGTTGGCAGAGTTTGCATACAAAAATAGCTATCATTCGAGCATTGGGATGTCTCCATATGAGGCTCTATATGGGAGATCATGTTGAACACAACTTTGTTGGATAGAAGTGGGGAGAGACGAGACTTAGAGCCAGAAATGGTTAAGGAAACCATCGAGCAAGTGGAATTGCTCAAGTCTAGGCTGAAAGAGGCTCGTGATCGGCACAAGATTTATCCTGAAAAGAGGAGAAAAGCTTTGGAGTTGGAAGTAGGATATGAAGTACACTTGGAAATGAGAACCTACCGAGGAACAGCTGAGTACTGCCAGTTGAAAAAGTTGAAGCCAAGTTTCTTAGAACCATATTGCAACATTGAGAGGACTGGAGCAGTAGTGTACCGACTTGAGTTACTACATGAGTTTTCAGATATTTACAATATGTTTCATGTATCAGTCCTAAGAAAAGTTGTTAGGGAACCATAGTTGATTCGTCAGTAGCCACCAGAAGATGTTAATCACAACCTAACAACCCAAAGTAAACTAGTTGGAGTTTCAGAGATAATAGACATGAATGTCTAAGGGAAAAGGACCTAGATGATTCGAGTTTGTTGGGAAAGAAATGGGATTTGTGAGGAGACTTGGGAACCAGGTCACAGATGAAATCATCTTATCCTGAGTTTTTTACGAATGTGGAGCTACACCGAATGTTCACGTGAATTCGGGGAAAAAGTTCTTGTTTAGTAGGGGATAGTTGTCACATTCCAGGCCCGAGCTCAATTTTTAATGCAAAGGCATGTGATGATTTGGCACATGAAGAGAAAACTCTAAGGTTTTCCCCTTCCTCTTCTATAAAAATGAGGCAGCCCCTAAGGCTTTTCTCAGATAAACAAAACGTAGCGATGCCCTGCTTGCTTAAAGACAGAGCCGTCGTCAAAGAACGGGATGAACTCGGATCCACCAGCGGCCGTATAGCCTCGCCGGAGAGGAGATCTCGCCATGTTCCAGTCCCTTCTCGTAGTTTTCTTGAGTCTTCTACTCTTGTTCTTCTAGATCCAGCAACTAGTGAGGGTAAACAAACCTTAAACCCTCTATTTTAGTTCTCTCTTATCTCCTTCTTCTTCTCCTATATCGCTGATCTAGGGTTTGGGTGGAAACCAACACATGTATTTGTAGATGCGGTTCGTCAGGAGCCATAGAACACATATTTACTTTGTTCCATCTCGCGATCCGCATATCTAATTTAAGGTGAGGGCTTGTTGCAATCTCTATCTCCTTTTATCATTCTCTCATCATGGTACAAGTGTCTAGGTTGATCATTCATACCTACATGTATCTATAAGCATACATGTAGATATTTTTCTTAGGTCTATATACACTAAATACATATGATAGATATCTTGATGGTTGTTGTGTGAAAGACATAGATCTATTGCTAGGTTATTAAAATGAATATGGTTGATTGATGTTTGAGGATTGTATATGATGATTGCATTATGTAGGAATATGGAATGTGTGGGTGTTGTATACAAGTTTTAGAAGGGCTTGCGGCATATGTGTGCCGATTCAACGCGTTTGAGAGTTCTCAGGTGTTGTATCGTTTCTTGTTGGATCATGCGGGGAACAAACGATGTGGCATGATTTATTGACGGAGTGGGCAGGAGGCGTGCCTTTGTGTATAGTTGAGAATGTTGTAGCATGGATCACACGAGGACCAAGCAAGGTGGTGTGATTGTGTGAATATGGTGGCACGAATTATGCGGGGCCAAACGAGGTGGTGTTGTCTTATGTTGTCATTGTCAGGGTTTATCCTCGTTTTTTTGTTGATTGCTTTGTTTTACCGGATGGTCTAGTTAAATATTTGTGCTATGTTGTTTGATAATTGTGGGTGATTGATTTTGAAGCTCTTACAGATTTCCTCATTGAGTATTTGTCAAAATCTTCACCTCTCTTTTTTTTCAAGTGAGTTCGAAAAGTTGTAGGAGTAGTGTAGTGCTAAGTTTTCAGGTGTTGGGTTTTTTGTATACTATTTCAGTTTAAGACTTCGTAACTTTGTTCTAAGTGTCGCCTATTCCGTTTTAAGTACAGATTTTGTAAGAATGTTGGATTTGATCATTGGAAATAAAATTTGCATTGGGTTTTTAGATATTGATTGTGGGCAACGAAGATTTTGAGAGATTCAAATTGGACTGCTCGATACACTAATCTTCAGAATAATCTTCAAGTTGCTTTGAGGTGGCAAAAGATTCATCCTCATGGTTATGCTTCTTATTAAAAACAGAGGAACCGACAACATGAATGTGAATAATGTCTTTTTTTCTGAAAGCGATTTGAATAAATGTTTTTTTTTGTCGTCAAAAAGCTTTTCTATTACTCAAACTAGAGGTGGCATGAGTAACAAGACTAGAATAGAACAACCAATAAAGTAGAGAGTTCTATGAAAAGACCTAGCATACCTAGCTAAAGAATCGGAAATCGGGTTTTTGCGATCTTGGAACACGGGTGATCTTGAAGTCCGGGAAGCAGATCTTTAGTGTCTAAATCTTCTCCAGCTCTGTTGCAGATCCTGGTCAAGCATGGGGTTCGTTGAGCATGTTGATCAAATTCTTGCAGTCCATACCAAAGCTCTGACATGTCGAATGCTGGAGCATATTTTCCATCGTCCAGCCTAGCGCTTCCAACTCAAAATGCATTGCGGATTCTGTGCGATTGCAATTCCGTGTACCCATAAGCTCAACCTTTCCCATCCTATCCATCCATACCCATCCATGTCCACTAAATTATGTTGTAGGTCTCCATGATCCATCTATCATGCATATATTTCTCAAGCTTAAGACTTGATGTTCCTCAGCACTATAACCTTGTGCGGCTAGTCGTTCTTTCTCCTTAGCATTGAACCATGCTTGGCACTCACTTTCAGCATATCGAACTAGTTCCAAGGGATCTTTTTCTATTCCCCTAAAGAGTTTATCGTTTATGGCCTTCTAGATGTACTAGATTATCCACGGATAAAGATCCCTGTCTAATTCTGATTCAACAATATTATTTTTTCTCCAGAAGAGGTAATCTATATTAGCATAAAGGCTTGGGAGAGGGAAGATGTCTTGACTTGTTGGTGTCGCTGATAGGCACCAGGCTTGGAGAGCTGGCAGGCAGGTAAAAATTGCATGGATAACAGATTTATTAGGTTCTCCATATCGTGGGCAGTAGTTATCACATCTCATATTACGCCTTATCAGGTTCTTCATAACCGCCACATGACCGATTATCAATTGCCATATAATATGACATATCTTTTTACGAGCTCTTATCTTTCAAGCAAAGACTTTTAGCTTCGTTATACTAGATTCCATTATCTCATTTTCCTTCTCAGCCTTCAGCAAGTTCTGTGCTACCCAATAACCTGATTTGGCTGTGTACTGGCCATTTTCTTGTATAATTCCAACAGAAAATGTCTTGGCGATGAGCCGTACTTATGGCGAGACTTCTTATATATGGTATATCATAAGGGTCGACATAATCCTCTAGTAGCCCTACATTCCACTCATTCAAGTCCTGATTAATCATATCACTTACTCTCATGGTTGGGTTAAAGACTGGAGCCGCCGGTCTGACTGGCCTAGCTGGTGAAGTGGGAATCTAAGGATCCTCCCACACTCTGCCTTCATATCTTGAATGTATCTTATGTATGATTCCATTAAAAGTAGCTTATGTGCTGCTGAAATGTTGTTTCACACATATGATAGACTGCTTACTAAGATATTTCGCAAAGGCAAGCTCATTCTATAGTATCTTTCTTTTACAACTCTTGCCACTAGCGAGTCAGGATGTTGTACTAACCTCCTGAGTTGTTTTTCCAGAAGAGCAAGCAATTTTAATAATGTTATGAGGGCTTTTATAGGTTATAATATTTAGAGACTATATATTGAGATTTAGTTATGTATTTAATGGTGGAAACAGGCTTGGAACGCCGAACATTGCCACCGAGGTTGGATCAACACAACCAAGCAAACTCATTTAGTTACCGTTTTAAAAATTATACAAAAATTGTTTTAAGCGCATAAAAAGGAAAAAATGGCAAGATGTTATGAGGGTCGTAATTAGAGATGTTAAAATGAGTTTTTCAATCGTATTTAAATGAGATTTTAATATATATATATATATATATATATATATATAAATATATATATAAATATTCATTTACATATATTTAATTTAATGGGGTGTAGCTCATAAAAAGATATGTCACCTTATATGAAAATTGATAAACGGTCATGTGGCGGTTACGAAGAATATGATAAGGCGTAACATGAGATTTGATAACTACTGTCCACGTGTAGAGAACCTGAAGAATTTGTTACCCATGCAATTTTTGAATGCTCGCCAGCTCTCGAAGCTTGGTGATTATCAGCAACACCAACAAGTCAGAACATCTTCCCACTCTCGAACATATATGCTAATATGGATTACCTCTTCTGGAGGAGAAACAACATTAGAGTTAAACAAAGATCATTATCTGTGGATAATCTGGTACTTCTGAAAAGCCAGAAACGATAAACTCTTTAGGGGATACAAAGAGACCCCTTGGAACTAGTTCACTATCCTGAAAGTGAGTGCCAAGCATGGTTCAAAGCTAATGAGAACGAACCATCAACCCCACAAGGTCATAGTATTGAGGAACATCAAGTCTTAAGCTTGAGGAATATCTGCATGATAGATGGATCATGGACACCTAGAACACAATTTAGTGGATGTGGATGGGTCTGGATGAATAGGATGGGAAAGGTTGAGCTTATGGGTACATGGAATTGCAATCGCAGTGAATCCGCCATGCATTCTGAGTTGGAAGCGCTAGGTTGGGCGATAGAGAATATGCTTCAGCATTCGACATGCCATTAGAAATAAATATTTTTAAGAAAATAAAAAATGCATAATACTTTAAATGGATCTAAATGAGTTAATTTAATATTTACGGGTCTAAATGAGTAACCCTAATAGACCTTAAAGTAAATGGATCTAAATTGGCTTCATGTTCTAAATGGGGTGGATTCTAAATGGATCCGGTTTAAATGGGGTTGGTTTACCCAATTTATCATCCCATATTGTAATTTGTAAAATAGTATGTTATATTGGCATCTGTTATTTTTGTATATATAACAGTGTTCTAAAATGCGCGCTCTGCGCCCATTACGCGGCAGATGAACGTATAGCGCCTAGCCGTACACGCGAGCACCTAAACAAGACATATACATATATACACTTTTACATAAAATATAAATATAAGCTTAATATATATACATTATTTTTAGAAAACTGAGCATGAAATTTGTATGTGTATGTATATAGTTTTACATATATAAATAATTTCAAATTATAAAAAATAAAAATATTTAAAATAGATAAATCTGATGAATTTAAGCTTATTTTAAATATAAGCTTAATATATAACAGTTTTCGTTCAACTAAGTGATGATCTTTCTCTCTACAATGTTTTGTTTACTTCTAAATTAAAATACAATCTTCTAAGTGTTAGTGCCATTACAAAAATGCTTAACTCTGAAGTAAGATTTACTCCAACTGATTGCTTTATTCATGATCCTACTCAGAAGTTGATGATTGCTCACGGTAATGAAGTAGGCAACTTATATGTCTTGAATTTATCTAGCTTGCATGATACTCTTTCTTTTACAGGTATGCCTGCTATATGTGCTAGTGTTAAAGTTGATTCAGTGACTTGGCATAAAAGATTAGGACATCCATCTCTTTCTAAAATTGATTTGCTTTCTGATGTATTAAGTTTGTCAAAACATAAACAATACTTTCGATCTTTGCCATGTTTGTCATCTTGTAAAACAGAAACATCTACATTTTAAGAACTCGTAATAACATTTGTGCTAAACCATTTGAGCTTGATCACGTTGATACATAGGATCCTTTCTCTATCCCAACTGTTGATGGTTTCATATTTTTAAGAATTCTAGATGATTTCAGTCGAGCAACATGGATTTACTTACTACAAAAAAAGTCTGATGTGTTGATTGTTTTTTCTGGTTTTATACAAATGGTGGAAACTCAATATAATACTAAAATATGCTAAGTTAGATCTGATAATGCGCATGAATTGAAATTCAATGATCTTTACTTAGCTAAGGGAATAAAAGCTTACCATTATTTTCCTGAAACTCTTGAACAAAACTCTATGGTAGAGAGAAAGCATCAACATTTATTGAATGTAGCTCGTTCTCTGGTGTTTCAGTCTGGGATTCCATTAGAATATTGGGGTAATTGTATTCTTACAGCAGTATTCTTGATAAATAAACTTCCTTAGTATTAGGAAACAAATCTCCTTATGAAAAGCTTATGTCTAAATCCCCATACTATCATCCTTTGAAAACCTCTGGATGCCTTTGCTATAGTTCAACTTCTCCTAAGAATAGAACTGTGTTTGAACCTCGTGCCAAAGCATGTATCTTCATAGGTTATCCTATAGGTTATAAGGGCTATAAGCTGTTAAATATAGAGACACATTCAATTTCCATTTCTCATCATGTCATATTTCATGTGGACATATTCCCCTTTCTATCCTCAACCATCTCTGAAAATGCTAAAGATTTTTTTTCCTCTTGTGCTATCATCTTCTGATACTCATTCCTCTTCGAACAAGTTATCTTCTGAGAATTGCCATGGATAACTCCTCCTTGGCAACGCAAACCACCTACTCATCTACAAGATTTTCATTGTTACAATGATACTCATACTATCACTACTCCATATCCTTTTATCAACTATATCTCTTATTCCAATATATATGAGACTTTTCAAGCTTTTATTAACATCTTCAGAAACACACCAATATCACAAAGATATTCAGATGCAAAGAAAGATAAGGTATGGTTTGTTTTCATGGGCTTGGAGATTGGAGCTTTCCAGAGGACAGAGACTTGGAGTGTGACAGAGTTACCACTAGGGAAAGAATATATTGGATGTAAGTGTATCCACACTATAAATTACAATGAATATGGAAGTATTCAGAGACATAAATCAAGACTTGTAGCTTAAGGCTACACACAACAAGAAGGAGTAGATTATCAAGATACTTTCTCTCATGTTGCAAAGATGGCTACAATGAAGATTTTCCAATCTCTTGCTTCTAAATTGAAGTGGTCTTTAACCCAACTAGACATCTGTAACACTTTCATTAACAGTGACTTTGATGAGGAGATTTATATGAATCTTCCACCAGGATATGCTGAGATTATAAGTGAAAAAGTATCTCCTACTGCAGTTTATCTACTTCATTAGTCTATATATGGACTTAAACAAGCCTCAAGATAGTGGTTCATTAATTTTTCACTACATTGACTGGCTTAGGATTCTCGACATGTTTTGGTGATCAGACGATGTTTGTGAAGAAAAGTGATACAGGATTCTTGGTAGTACTAGTATATGTTGATGGCATTCTTGTTGCTAGTAATAATGATGAGTTGGTTGTGGATTTAAAAGAATCAGTAAGTAGTGCATTCAAGTTGAGAGATTTGGGAGCCCTGAAGTTCTTTCTTGGTTGGGAAATTGCAAGGTTTGAAGCTGGAATACCCGTGTCTCAGAGGAAGTATGTCATTTCTCTTTTGGAATCTACTAGCTTTTTAGGTTGTAAACCTTCTGCCATTCCAATGGAACCAAATCAAAAACTTTCTAAGGATGATGGAGTTTTACTTGATGATACGAAGCATTATGGGAAGTTTGTTGACAAGCTTCAGTACTTGACTTACACAAGACCTGATATCACATAAGTTGTCTCGAAGTTATGTCAGTACTCTTCAACTCCTACTGATGTGCAGCTTAAGGCCATTCATAAAGTCTTACGGTATTGAAGGGAAGTATTGGACAAGGCCTCTTTTATAGTTCAGAAGGTAACTTTGATATTTGAGGTTTTTCTGACTCAGATTGGAGTGGATGTCCAAATAGCAGGCAATCTGTTACAGGGTTAGCTATGTTTGTTGGTGATTCTCTGGTTTCTTGGAGATCAAAGAAGCAAACCACTCTGTCTAGTAGTTCTGTGGAGGAAGAGTATAAAGCGATGTGTATGGCTACCAAAGAGCTTGTTTAGGTTGATAAAGTCTTGAATGATCTTCATATTCCTAACTCATTGCCAGTTTATCTCTATTGTGATAATACGGCTGCTCTTCATATATCAAGCAATCATATCTTTCATGTGAGGACTAAACACCTAGAGAATGATTATCACAAGGTGAGAGGGAAGATTATGAATGGGTTCTTGAAGACCATGTATGTTAGAAATGGTGATCAGCTTGCAAATGTTCTAACCAAAGCCCTCTCCCCTGCTCCATTCCGAGAACAAAAACTGCAAGATGGCACTTCATAACATTTATGCATCTCCATCCTGAGGGAGGCTATCATTTGTATTAGGTTGGTTAAATCCGGTTTAATCATTTATCTATTTTGAATTGTTTATTGGTTACATTGGTTAAAGGCTGTATATAAACCCCAATTGTTATTACTCTTGATTGAGAAATCCAATAAATAGCTTAACAAATATTTGATTCTTTTTACGCTTATCTATCATAGCGAAAACCGCTTGGAGCTAATAGCTAGATAGATAATGTCTTCTTTCTTTTAGCATTCAATTTAAAGATACAATTTATTATTTTGATGCCATGTAAAACTATATAAATGTTTTCAAACATAAGTAAACTTTAATCTTCAAGCTTTCCTCCATCTTTATTGCCTTTGCGTGGGGAAAAAGGTAGCTTCTCTGGTTTCCTTTGAGCTCCAGACGGCTTTGTTGGGATGTTAGGGTTCACCATTGTGAAAGGTGGGTACTTGGGAAAAGGCCAGCCCTTAAATGGAAACTTGTGGCTGAAGAATCCAGCAATCATGGATTTTGCATGGTCGATATTTCCCATTAAAGACGGTTCATCCATTATGGTTTGGGGTGATGTTGGTTCTGACTGCAGTCTCGGGGCACGAAGTGAGAATGCAGGTTGAGAACTAAGGAAGAAGACAACGACGAGGAGTAAACAGAGAGAAGAAGACTTTGAGATTTTCGACATTGTTTCTTGAGCTCTTTCCTTGTGATTTGTGTGTGTGTGTGTGTGTGTGTGTGTGTGTGTGTGTGTGTGTGTGTGTGTGTGTGTGTGTGTGTGTGTGTGTGTGTGTGTGTGTGTGTGTGTGTGTGTGTGTGTGTGTGTGTGTGTGTGTGTGTGTGTGTGTGTGTGTGTGTGTGTGTGTGTGTGTGTGTGTGTGTGTGTGTGTTTTGAGCTTTATGATGGCTTTATTTATAAGTGGCGATTTTGTTGTTTGGAGATGAGATGTGTTCGATAAGAAACATAGTTGGCGTTTTTAACGTTGGGTTTCTACTACTCACCTAAACTTGTTTCCGAACTAAGGCTTCATGATTTGGGCATGACATTGAGTGTTGTATCGCCATTCACAGCTTTTATCTTAAATGTTCATAGCCAACCATTATAAGATTCAAAACTGTGTTGTATAATCTAAAAAGTTAATAGCCAACCATCATAAGATTCAAAAATGGATCTAAAAGGTTTATAGCCAACCATCCCAAGATTCAAAAAATTATTGTATATTAGTTGTATAGTTTCCATGCCACAAGATCTTACGTACAGTTATTTGCAACTATATATGTTTTATGTATATACCAATAGTACAGCATATATAAAACAGTGGATACTGAATACGTGATCACAAGATAATATATGGATGATGATAAGTATAGTCGACATGTCAAGTCGGATTATAGTCAGGTCATAACATCATATGCAATAAAACCAAAACAAAACAAAGAACACAAATATTGCAGGAACCATCGTTGGTGGCTCTATCTATGCCTCCAGTCCGGTTCGAGGCGGAAACTCTGTCGCTGCTATTTCTGTTGATGATAATCAGCTCACTTCCTGGATTGGAGCTTGGTCCAAACCACTCAACTTTATCTCAAATTAGTCTGCAACAACTCTGCTTATGCAAACTACGAAGGATCTTTTGGCTGACCTCTCTTCAGAATCGCAGTGGCCATCTTTGTCAACGGCTTCGCACTCAAATCGGCGTCAAACTGCATATTCAGGAACTTTGAAACCTTCATCTTCTACGGGAAATGCTGCTCCTGCTGTCTCACGTGTCTCTGTTCAATACTCTCAGAAGCAAGTAAAAGAGTATCCATGAGCGGAAAAATGGATAAATCCAAGCGAAACCTTCATCAAGTTATTGAAGACAGGACATTGAACGGCAGCGTTTTGATGACGGATCAGAGAGGAAGATATGAGATGGGCCAGAAGGAGAAGCCCAAACGAGAAACACGCTCAGCCGGCCCAGAATTCAAAAGCACCGCGCCACAACGGCTCTGTCTGCAAGTTGGAGACCAGAAACAGAAAAGCAAAGTACAAGGACAGAAGGTGACGAGAGCTTGTACCGAAGACATTAATGGCCTGAAGCTGTCCAATCGATTTGCAGCCCTTGATCTGTAGAAGCTTTACGATCTCGACATCTGTCTAGAAGAACTAGGGTTTTCATATCTTGTATATATTGAGAACTCATGTAATCGTTTAGAATAGAGAAATGAGAATGAAGTTTCAGTAAAGCTTAAACACTTCATATTACAAAATATTTTACATGGTATCAGAGCACCATGGATAACAGATCTGTGGAACCTTACACCCCTCCATCTCTCAACATCGTCAACTCCGTAACTGTCAAGCTCACTGAGAAGAATTACATCCTCTGGAAGCGACAGTTCGAGGCCTTCTTGAATGCTCAGAAACTGCTGGGTTTTGTCACTGGAGCTACGCCTCAACCGGCTGCAACGTTAGCTGCTCCAGCAATCAATGGTACCACAACTCCGGTGTCAAACCCAGACTTTGACCTTTGGTTTCAAACAGACCAAGTCATTCAGTCGTGGCTGCTAGGATCTTTCTCTGAAGATATTCAAAGTGTTGTCATTCACTGCACAAGCTCTTATGAGATATGGATGACGCTGGCCAGTCATTTCAACCGTGCTACCTCAGCCAGACTGTTTGAGCTGCAAAGAAAGCTTCAGACAACCGCTAAACAAGACAGACCTATGAGTGACTATCTTCGTGATATCAAGACCATATGTGACCAACTTACCTCCATAGGTAACCCTGTTGATGAAAGAATGAAGATATTTGCCGCCTTGCTGGGTTTGGGAAAGGACTATGAACCCATTAAAACCAGCATTGAAGGGTCTATGGACGCTCAGTACAACCCATCCTTTGAAGACATAGTTCCGCGTCTCATTGCTTTTGAAGACAGGCTCAAAAGCTACTCTGTTGACACTGGAATCACTCCCCATCTTGCCTTCAACACTGTTCGTGGAAGACCTTTCTTTGCAAGAAATAGAGGTCGGAACAGAGGAGGTCGGGATTTCTTCTCCACCAGAGGAAGAGGATTTCCCCAACACATCTCATCTGCAAGTTCATCAAGGTCATCAGTTTCCTCAGATTCCACTGCTCGCCCTGTCTGTCAGATCTGTGGAAAACAAGGGCATGTTGCCATGAAATGCTGGCACAGGTTTGATAACAGCTATCAGATAGATGAGATGCACAACGCTCTTGCTGCAATGAGACTGTCAGACTTTACTGACTCTGGAGGTAGCGAATGGTTCCCGGACACAGGAGCCTCTGCACACATAACAAACTCTCCGCTTCACCTGCAACAAGCACATGCTTACACAGGATCTGATGCTGTTATGGTTGGAAATGGAGAATTCTTGCCAATAACTCACACGGGTGCAGCAAGCGTTGCTTCCTCCTCAGGTAACTTTATGTTAAACGATGTACTGGTTTGTCCTGAAATTGCTAAACCTTTGCTTTCAGTGTCTAAGTTCACAAGGGATTATCCATGTGGTTTTGATTTTGATGCTGACAATGTGTGCGTGTATGACAAGGCCACCAAGAGGGTTCTGTTACGGGGAAGAAACAATAAAGGTTTATATTCGATCAAGGAACCAGTCTTTCATGCCTTCTTCAGTTCGAGACAGATTGCTGCAAGTGATGAGGTCTGGCATCAAAGATTGGGACATCCTAATCCGCATATTCTTCAACTTCTATCTGCTAACAAGTCTATCTGCATAAATAAGAGATCCAAAGGTTGCTGTGAGTCCTGTCAGTTGGCTAAAAGCTCCAGACTTCCGTTCTTGCCATCAATGTTTGAAGCTTCAAGACCACTGGAAAGGATACACTGTGATGTTTGGGGGCCATCTCCAGTAGTGTCTTTTCAAGGGTTTAAGTACTATGTAGTTCTTATTGATAATTATTCTAGATACTGTTGGATGTATCCTATGAAGAAGAAATCAGATTTTCATTCAGTTTTCATTGCCTTTCAATCGCTTGTTCAGAATCAGTTTCTCACCAATATTGGTATTTTTCAATGCGATGGAGGTGGAGAATTTATAAGCAATCAGTTTCTTCTTCACTTACAAAAGAGTGGGATTCAACAGTTTCTGTCATGTCCTCATACACCACAGCAAAACGGCTTGGCTGAAAGGAAACATCGACATGTAGTTGAGCTTGGTTTGGCACTGATGTTTCAGAGTAAAGCTCCTCAAAAGTATTGGGTAGAAGCTTTCATGACAGCGAATTTTCTTAGGCCAACATACTTCCTCATTCTGCCTAATACTAATGCAAGAAGTCCTTATGAAGTCTTACACAACAAAAGACCATCATATACTGCATTAAGAGTCTTCGGATCTGCTTGTTTCCCAATGTTGCGTCCATACACTCAGAATAAGCTGGACCCGAGGTCTCTGACATGTGAGTTCCTTGGCTACAGTGAAAAGTACAAAGGTTATCGGTGCTTGCATCCTGCAACAGGTCGTGTATACATTAGCAGGCATGTCATTTTCGATGAATCAAAATTTCCATTCACTGAAATGAAGCATCTGCAGCCACAAGCTACAACACCTCTTATGGATGCCTGGTACAAGAGTGTGTTCGATGCAAATAAGGAAACACAGTCTCAGTCAAGTAACACTGAAGAGAGACCATCTATAACAGGAGAAAGTTTGTTTGTTCTCAGGACACAAGACTTCCCCAGTACTGCAAGCTCAGGACCGGTCAATGGCAATGCTTCTCCCACATCTGAAACACGCTCAGTAATCGTTTTAGAGATCACAGCAGAAGCAACAACACCACCTGAAACCAGCACAAGGGAAAATGATCAATCTCAGGATTCCGCGAGCAGAACAAACATCTCCTCAAAGATATCAACTCCTGTCAATATACATAAGATGACAACAAGGCTGAAAGCCGGAATAAGAAAGCCAAGCCCGAGATACGCTTTGCTTACACATAAAGCGGCTTCTGCTGTGCCAAGGACAGTGATAGAAGCTTTGCAGCACCCAGGATGGAACAACGCTATGGCAGAAGAGATAGGGAACTGTGCAATGACCAAAACATGGTCACTAGTTCTGCAAACACCAGACATGCATGTTTTGGGGAACAAATGGATCTTCAGAGAGAAGCTGAATGCAGATGGCACAGTTAAATCTTTGAGAGCTCGCTTAGTTGCACAAGGATGTGGTCAAGAAGAGGGCATAGACTACCTAGAAACATATAGTCCAGTGGTTAGGACTGCAACAGTGAGAATTGTGCTACACATAGCAACAGTGATGCAGTGGAATATAAGACAAATGGACGTTGCAAATGCGTTTCTCCACGGTGATCTCACTGAAACCGTCTATATGAGACAACCTACTGGATTTGTTGATAAGGAGAAACCTAAGCATGTCTGCTTGCTGCATAAATCTCTCTACGGGCTTAAACAATCCCCACGAGCCTGGTTTGATAAATTCAGTACCTATTTAATTGAATTTGGTTTTGTGTGCAGCATCAAGGATCCCTCTCTCTTCATCTACAAGAAAGGCAAAGACATTATCATGCTCTTGCTATATGTTGATGACATGCTACTGACAGGAAACTGCTCAACGATCTTGACTCAACTTCTTGAAGACCTTAACAAGCAGTTTCGCATGAAGGACTTAGGAAGAATGCACTACTTTCTTGGAATTCAAGCAACTTTCCATGAATCAGGATTGTTCTTGTCTCAGGAACGTTATGCATCAGATCTACTAGCAGCTGCAGGGATGTCAGAGTGCAGTTCAGTAGCGACACCATTGCCACTGCAGCTCAACAAAGCGCCTCACCAAGACAAGAAGTTCGACAATCCGACATATTTGAGATGTTTGGCGGGAAAACTTCAGTACCTGACATTGACGAGACCA
This sequence comes from Moricandia arvensis, assembly GCA_905132765.1. Classification (NCBI taxonomy): domain Eukaryota; kingdom Viridiplantae; phylum Streptophyta; class Magnoliopsida; order Brassicales; family Brassicaceae; genus Moricandia; species Moricandia arvensis. The sequence goes on along the minus strand of CAJHQP010006854.1, from coordinate 40 downwards.
GATCTTCAATTCTCGGTGAATTACGTATTAGAATGAAGAA